>JANEHU010000932.1:0-133981 GCA_027563435.1 Nasonovia ribisnigri | reverse complement strand
GAAATAAATGCATACAATGTTTTCCAGTAAACGATGACGAAATTAACCATGTCCTTCAAAACTCTCAATATTGTATTATTTATTATATTTTTTATTATTTTAAATAAATTAAATTAAATACTTTTTGTGTATAAATGTTATATAGTGTTAAATGCTAGATTTCGTAATTTTTAAACAATTCAATGATCGGCGCAGTTAGGTTCCAAATACTTAAATAATTAATTATTCCATGCACTCGATAAACTCGTTCGTAGACAATGTTATAATGTTATTATTTTCCATTTATTTTAACGTATGGATTTTTTTTCCATGGCTTTCCGAATAATGTATTTCGTTGGACGTTTTTATATGTCTGTGTTTTTTATTTGTTGGCGATTGCCATAAGCCTATAAAAATATCTAAACTCAATTTCTACGGTTTTTTGCAAGTTTATTATCTCGAAGCAGACTGTGCTGCATTTTTCATGTATATAGAACTGTAAGTGTTATATCCTAATCAATAGCTGCACTATATTGGAATAGAAATTTCAATACATTCATTAATATCAACATTTAGATATTTTTTTTATGAATATTAATTAACGTTTTGTTTTGTCTGAAGTGTTTTTTAAGTTTACTCAAACGCGTACGCACCACCATACTTATTCAGTAAATTGAATTCTTTGTACTATCTGAACGTTAATAGAATAAAGTCCATTTATTAGCATTTATATAATATATTAATGTTGCGTATCTATATAAATAGAATTCCTATTTAAAAAATGCATCATAATAGTAATATAAATTAATAAATAATAAATGTTTATTTTTTTAAAACTATAGTTAAAAGTGAAAAGTGAAAATAATAATATAATAATGTATTTACTTTAATTTTTTATTCATATCTTTATATTCCAAACAGCAAACTAGCTATTTTGATATCAGTACACGAAATCGATAAAATCCTAGAAAACGACAATCTGGTACTACTTAACAGTATGGAACCAACGCGTATAAGTCCAACTAACGGAAACTTCTCAAATATTGACCTGTCATTTGCAATCGTATTCCTCGCACAAAGACTTGACAGATCGGTCATAAACAATATTACTAGCAGTGACCACTTTCTAATAATGTCCCCCGTTATAATGACAGCGTCCCTAACCTCGAGAGATGGAACCTGACAAAATCCAGTCTGGAGACTTTTCTCTGAACATTAAAAGACAAAGTAACTAATATTGATGAATCTGAATTTCAAAACACTGAAAACTTGGTTGATGAATTCACAGAAACAGTAATCTTAGTAGTCAACCTAACTATAGGGAAAACCAAAGCCATAAACTCCAAACCTAAAGTTCCTTTGTGGAACAACGAAATCAAAAAAGCAAATAAAGATAAAAACGATGCATTCAAAAAAATTAAAAAACCAACAAACTAGAGGATCTCATACAACTAAAACAATTAAGAGCTAGATTCAAATAATTGATAAAATCTAGTAAAAATCGTCACGGGAAAAATTCGCCAGTAGCATAAACTAAAAAACTGACACCAAATCAATTTGGAACACAATCCAATCTTTAAAAGGCCTCCGCCCAAAATCAAACTATTTGACATAAATTCAACCCAACTAGTAAATAGCATTGGCCAAATAGTTAACAACCTCGGCCAATATTTTTATAACAATAGCAGTGGCATCAACTACAAACCTCATTTTATAGTCCACAAACAAAAATGCGAGGATGAGAATATAACTAATACTGTTGACAAAAACCTTCTAGACCAAAAACAAATCAACCAAGAAATCAAACTCTTCGAACTAATACACACCCTTAAAAAATGCAAAAGTAACAGACCCGGATCAGTCTTTATCTTTTTCGATAAACGTCTAAATTGGTTACCTCACATAAAGCACCTTACAAAATGCACAACCAGCTCCTTAAAAATAATCAAAATATTATCCCATACTTCATGGGGAGGAGATTTCAAGTCACTCATAAAAATATACAATGCAACTATCCATTTAAGCTCAACTACGGGGCCATACTCTATAGAACAGCAGTCAATTCAACCATAAACCTGATTGACACAGTTAACAATGGACTAAGACTTGTGCTTGGTACTTTTCGATCAGCCCAACACTCAGCATTTACAACATAGCCGGTGAACTCCCCTGCCCCTGAAAAGATTAGAATTATTTACAATATATATATAGCGCAAGACTAGCTAAACAAAATTACTGAATTCATCAATAAAAATGCATTCTCTCCTGTCAGAATTATCCCTTGTGAATTCCACAACACCTCCCCCTTGGGAAAACAAGTATGAAATTAAAACCGAACTAAACACACTATCAAAACAGAACACTGCTCCTGATCAAAACACGAAAATCATAACCTTCTTAAAACTAACCAACCTTATACATAAAATATAATTATAATTGTTAAGATAATGGAACATAATGTAAACCTCACAAAAATTGTAATTAGCATTTAAGTATTTAACTAACGGCCCTTGTTGCCGAGTTGTATTCAAAAATAAATAAAAAAAAATTCATATCAAGAATTAATAATTATTTCTAGCAGCGTTCTAATATTATTGTTTATAATATATAAACGCATTAACGTTAATTAAATCATGTTTTAAAAACATATATTTTAACTTTAAAGCGTTTTGAATATAAGTGACACATATCATTAAAATTATAATTTTCGTAATTATTATCGTTAAGATAGTCAACACATATACTTAAAACTTGAAATCCTTGGCTAATAATTATTTGGCATTTAATTTTGTTTCCAGCGAATACTGAAAAATTAAACCTTGCAATAATATGATTAAAATCGTATAATTACCTACTTGTATAACTATATAAGTATTATATAATTTACTGTAGCCTGTAACGCATTATACTAATAAATACTTTATCACTTTTATCAGTCATCGACATAGGTATATATAAAGCCATTTTAATAATCGTGTACCGTGAAGTTTAGGATATTCATTTATAGGCATCAAACCATTTAACTATTTTCTCTCTCGACTGAGTCCTATAACTAGGGCTCGGAAGTTGATGATCTTAAAAACAATAAAAAATGACCATAAAAATGGCAAAAATGTCTTAAAAAAATGACCTAAAAAAATTAAAAATATTAGTTTTATATTAATAAAAATACATTTTTTTAAATATTTTACTCTATTTTACTATAAATTTCAAAATATGACATAAAAATGACAAAAATGTCCTTAAAATAGGAAAATTAAAAAATTAAAAATATTTGTTTTATAAATTTATCAATGCTTACAAATGATTGTAGACGAGCACTAACCGACGTTTTAATTTTCGGCATTTCGAAAATATTACGAAAAATAATAAATGTTGGTATAATATTATTCACTTTTACACGACAACGACGCGACGACTGTAAGGTAAGATAAAATCGGATACTAATCGAATATTAGGAAAAAATAATAAAATGTAGGTATAATATTATTCACTACAATACGACAACGACAATAATGTAATCGTCGAGATAAAATTGGATAGGTACTAATCTTAGTCTGTGGTTTAAGTTATCGGCATAATGGTCGACAAGAAACGATAAGAAATGAACTAGTGTGAAATCAGTAAAAATAACTAAAAATGTTGGAAAATGACCTATAAATCTCAAAAAATGACTTAAAAAGTAATAAACACCAAAAAATGCAAAAAAATGCAAAATAAAAATTAGTTATTTAGATTCACATGCTTATGAAACAGATTTGTGGCCAGGAGAGCATCGTCTAAAAAGTTCCAAAAAAAAATGCAAAATGCATCAACTTCCGAGCCTACCTATAACAATATATATAGTTCATACTTACCCTATCATAATATGAGAATATAGATAGTAATCTAAAAAATATAATAGATTCAATTTTTAAACCTTGTAAATTGATAATTAGTTAACATACATTAAATACAAGTATATTATTATTTATTTTATAATATAATAATAAGTAATATATATTATTATCTACTTGTGTGTATCCATGTAAAACATACAGTATATATTTTTTTGAAATTTCAAAGTTCTACAATCCATATAGTAAACGTAATTTTTGTTTCCAATTAAATACGGTTCGGGAATATGCTGTCTACGTACAAATGTTTAATTTTTTTTCTATGAATGTCAATAAAATTGTATTGTTGGGTAAAAAAACTTGAAAATGTAATACAAGATTCCTCATAAGTTGTTGTTAGTGGAAATTAAATAAAAAGTTAAGCGTAAATCAAAAATAATTTTTATGAGTATTTAAGGTTCAAATTTTGACAAAATACGTAAAAATCACGAAAATGTTCAAATTATTTTGAGTTAGAAATTCATAAAAATTTTTCTTTTTAAATCTAAGACTTTAAAATGTAATACAAGATTCCTTATGAGTGTATGTACCTTTATCAAAAAAATGTCTACAAGAAAGTCAAATTAAATTTGTATGAGTGTTTGAAGTTCATATTTTTCCAAGATTGGATATTCACTCGATTTCTCATGTAGCATTTTTTTTATTTTGTTGTATTTCAAAAACCAATAACTGTAGATACTTAAAATTTATATCATATGTTTAATTTATCAATTCTTATACTTGATAAAATTTTCAAAATATTTTGACTCGTTTTGAGCTGTTTATACGGACATATTCTGTTTACAATTCTTTTTGTTTTTTTTTTCTATAAATTTCAATAAAATTTCAATCATTGGGTAAAAAAGTTTAAAAATTGCATACAAGGCCCCTGATATATTGTTACATTAGCAGTTGAAAAATATTAAAAATACATTGGCGCAATTTTTTTTTTAAGCTGTTAAAGTTCGATTTTCAACAACATTTCTCAAATTTGAAATTTATAAATGATTTTGTAGTTAAAAATTGATAAAATGTTCAACTTTTATAGCTAAGGATTGAAAATTTAAAACAAGGTTCCACGTAAGTATTGTTTATTCTGTAATGATTTTAGAGTATTATAATAATATCATAGTATAGTTGGTATTTATCGATATGTGCACAGTGCCCTGATTTAACGGTTACCACCTGTAAATAAAATAATGTACCTACCTGGTTGACGGCTGTGTCCGAATGTGTATATTACACAAGTGGCTTCTCGTCCCTCGCATTATTCTACAAAATATGAAAATATCTTTTAAATTATTCTTACTATAGAAATACGTTAATATCCAAAATAAATTTCCATATGCACCTGTGCAAGCCTATGATAATATATAATATACGCATTTATTGTTTATATTTAAATATATTAAGTTTAGTACCTACCTATAATATTATACCGCCAATTAGGAGCGCCTTTGGCAAACATTTCGTTAATCAGGTGATTTGAAATAAATTGATCGAAAACGACATTAAATGGACTGTAATTACTTTGTGCTGCAGCCTGTAGGTAGTAGGTTACCGAAACACAACTCATCAAATTTACGATTTACGTTTTACAATATAGTTATGTAGGTAGGTAATTATCCTCTATTAAGTAGCTTCACCGCAATTCCGGGTAGGTACACTAATTAAAGATTATATTAATAGTTGATCTTATGTAGGATGTATTTAACCTATGCGCTCATTTACTTCATTTACCAAGTTCACACTTCACCAATTTTTCCAATTATTAGTTAGTATATCTATATCAATAAAAGGCAATTTTTTTGTCACAAGGATTTTTCGCCTCACGAAAAACAAATATTTTATTGTTTGTAAAGGTATTGTCATTGGTTACAGAAAATAAAATTGTTATTATAATTGGATGTCATTTTAGACTTTTACTTTATATTTGGTCAAAATCATCTAAGTGACCGAGTCAGAAGTATTTGTTGTTTACGCTTTTAAAAGAGTTTACGACGGTAAATTCACAGGTAATTTGTTATGAGCAACGACGTACAGGATTAGCTAGTAACTATTATATTATATATATATACCTACGCATTCTATAGTATGTCTAAGGCTAAGCTCCTTTCTGAATTTTTTTTTTTTTTAATTAATTACTAGACAAGTTACTTGGTTACTCTACTACCGTTATTTTTGCTCTGACATCAATAAAATAAATTGTCCAAGATGTAATATTACTTTTGGTACTCTTCGACAAACTAAAGCAAACCTAACCAGACTAGTAACAGATTTTAAACAAATAGCATTTTCTCTGTGACCTGCTTTTTTTACTTGAAAAAGTTAAATCAACAATTTACGAAACTGCAGACTTCAATGTAAAATATGCACAGAGTATTATTAGACCGATACTGTGGCATTTGGAGTAACTACGTAAGTTACTATCTCATTTAAATACTTTTATACCAGAATTATTCATTATTGCTTTCCTTTACGTGTTTTCCTTAATGTTTCATTTTAAGAATGTTGCTAAAACTTTGGTTCCTTGAGTTCCTTCCCATCTATATTTTATTTGTTACCTTTGTTGAAAACTGTATTTTGTATTGATTTTTAAGCTGGCTTTTAAAACTCGAAAAGTCTAAAAATAAAGTGAATATTATAACGACTTAAATTTAAATTGTAGTGCTTGTTATATACATCCATAGTAATTGGTGATTTATTAATAATAATGTTCATAGAGTTATCAATAGATAAATTATATTATTCCTAATAACAGGTCTTCATATGTCAAGGATAAATAAACGTATGAACAAACGTTATTTTAATTAGGTCTTGACCTAATTAATGTATTTTAGTAGGTACAAAAATCATTAATTGTGTTAATTGTTTTTATATAAATATATCAAGCCATCCACATATTTTTGATCTGGCTGAATTGTATAATATTAATGTGGACTCTAGTAGCAAAAATCATATTATTATAAATCGGTTCACAGCTTCTCTAAAAGATGTAACCATTTATATTTTACATTAATAGTCGTACATTTGTCACATAAGTGGAAATGGGGAGGGGGGCTGAGCTCCGCTAAATATTCCATTATTCACCCCCCCCCCCCAAAAAAAAAATCATACAGCTTTTTAGTATGAATTAGTTGAACGTCATGATACCTCCCATTATATATACATAATTTAGACATTTAGTTAGCCCCCCACCTAAAATGTTTATGAATTTCCACCTACGCATTTGAACAAGAATTTTTAATGTACCTACATATATTTTTAACCTTTTAAGATCATACCTACAATACCTATCATAATATTCCTTTAATTATGTATATTGTATACGAACAATAACGTACACAGGTTTTTAGTTCAGTTCAGTTGAGTTTTACCTAAGATTAATCACAGACCTGTGGGAGGGAGGGAGTCACTCCTACCCCACCACCTCTCCTCATTTTAATTATTTTTAAACAGTTTTTATAATATTATAATTGGTTGAAACAAATTATAGAGTTAGTCTCAATAATTAGTCTACGGTTAGAGTACATTTAACCTGGTCACCTATATAGCCTCTTCAGACCATAATTAATAGACGTGGTAGTAATCAACGATACAATTATGGCAGACATTTAACAATGTTATTAATCAGCCAAAAATTTAAACTTTGATTTTTGATGTTATTCCTATTGATTATGGAGATAAACAAGAATTTTTTTGTAGAAGAACAAAATTTTAAGTGGGAGGGGGGGGGGGGTGTTAAATCCCAGAACCTTACCGGTTACCACTCTGTACGCCACTGTAGTACAATATAGGTACATAATAGCTACATATATTATATATTTTAATATTATTATCTATATTTGACAATCAAATCCGTCACACAATTTTCTGATCCTACTGATAATATTAAAATTGAAATCATTTTCGTTATTGAATACAACAATAATAATATGCATTCTGTAGATACAAATTATGTTTTTTTACGTAATGGTGAATAAAGAGTATACCTTTTATAATAACTTTCGGAAAATAATATAAAATACTAAAACATAAACAATTATCGTTTCACGAAATATAATGTTATGCCCAGGTTTCATCAGTTTTATAATTATAGGTAGGTACTTATTGGTGTATTTGATCGACGACATCTTCCGCGTCTACGACCTTCATACAAATAAGAAATCGTTTCGATATCTGAAAAAAAAAATTTAAATAATTGGTAAAAAACAAATATGGGACATATCCATAACTCAGTTCACGTTCACTATATAATATAGGGATCAAACAGTGCGGTCACACAAGAACCCAGACGCATATAGGTATACATACGAGGCACCCGGAAATGCTCAATGTTTTTTGTACATCAGATAATAATCATTACTAATATTTTATTTAATTTACAATACATTTTTAAAGTTATTTTATACAAAATTAAATTATGATTTTACTAAAAAAATATAGATGCACTAAAACAAATAACATTTTCTACAATTTTTTCCTCAGCATCTCAGAGTATAAAGAAATGAAAAGCAATACATAAATGAGTTGGGAATATTCTCCTTAAATGATGTGTCACGAAGTTTTTATAAATTTCCAGCACCATTAACTATATAAAAATGGAGCCAAAAATGACAAAATATGTATGTCACGTAACATCTTTTTTAATAGATTTATGCGATGTCATTAATTGTCGTTATTATAATTTTGTAATTAAACATAAAAATCGATTTTAAAATTGTTTTGAACCATTCAGTATACCTACATACATACATTATTTACAGTTATTTATTTTCTTAAATTGTTTCAGTATTTTATTTCTTATTGCCTAATATGTATATTATAGTAGGTATACATTATATTATTTATTATTTCCACCACACCTACTCTTGAAATAAAACGCCGGAATCTTGTACTCAGTAAAAAAACATAATAAGAACAAAATAAATAAGCTAAAAATAATTTTGTGCCAACACAGATTAACACTCCTTAAGGTTAGGTTGGGTTGGCCTCCTCGTGTAGGTACACTAAGAAGTTCCAAAAATCAAAACATTATAATAAACTCATTGGACAAAATGCGGACTGTATACTATATATTTAGTGAACAAACATCTTATTATATAAATACCAATAAGCAAGAGTGAAAAGTTACGGCGCCATGTCCGTTCGACGATCGCATGTATATTAATATAATTATGTAGGTACCTATATATATATATATATATCATAATGGTAGGTATAGCTAGTCGATAATAATATCATAGTCCTTTCGCGTGGCCAACGTCCGTCGTCGCATAAAGGTATTTTTTAATAAGTAAGAGCGCGTGTCAAGGATGTGCGGTAGGCGGGAGCGGGGCCGGGAGGCTTGATAACGAAAATGAAGAAAAAAAATCCTCGCGGGAAGCTCCCGTTCGCGACGGTGTGTAAAAAACGAAAAAAACGAGAATACAGGATACTGCAGTTGTAGTTGTCCGCAATAATATTATACACACATTATAATATTATTATTATTATTATTATGTAAGCTTGTTTTTGGTCCTCCGCGCACACACGCCGCCGCCGCCGCCGCGCCACCACCCGTCGCACGCGCGCCCGCCACCGAACAAAATACGAATCGACGACCAGTTTTCTCATCAGTCGACGCACGCACGGTCGTACGCACTTTCTGCAGTCCGCGACGAATTGACCCGTGTCCCGTGTCTCGTACCATCGTTTCGTTCATCCGTCTCGCCGATATCCAATCGAATCCTCTTTCCCCGCGGCTACTTCAAGATGACCAAGACCAAAGGTAAGCGACGTCGTCTATAAACGTATTATGCACCGACAACTGTTGGCCGGGATGCCTAAAACGTAGGTGGCCTATAGGTACCTAATATGCCTATTAAATATAGGCGAGTTCTCCCGAACGGTAGATATAAGACGTACAAGCTTTTCCGTTCTGGCTAAAAGGTCGTCATTACTGACTTTTGTTCTAATTCCCAAAGTCATTGTAATAATGTTATCATCTCGTTCCCGCGCTGGCCATGACTCGTGATGACGATGACGATGACGATGATGATGATGACGATACGCATAATTGTAAATAATATCATAACACTATTAGCAGTGACATATTTTTTGCAATCGTTCTGCAGTTCAGAGTTTCGATAACCCGATTTATGTCGATATCTCAGTTTCTGAATTATACCTACCCAATACCTATGTACCTACAGTTATAACTACTATTATAACTTATAATAAATTATGATATATACTTAGGTACATTATAATTTGTATTATTAAACTATGTGCGTATGATATTACTTTGCGAATGACGGTTTGGTTGTGACCTAAAGAAGTTCACGTGAACAGTATTAGTTCGATTATCACGGTATCGATATTGTCTATCGACACATGGCGCATTGTGTCTATGGTTAAATTACAATTTTTAATTATCGAGGTATTAAATATTTTACCAAGATATATTTTATTGTATTTGTTTTTGATATTGATGTTTCAAATTATATTTTCTCAATACCGGTTTAAACAAAATAAGACCATAATGTACTGTTTTTAATTTAATATTTAATTAATTTCATTTTACAAACAAAAAGTACATAAATATATGAAGTGTTCAGAAATTTGAATGTCTGCCTCTCCACAGTCTTAGCACAGAGTTTATTCTAATGTATACGATAAATTATAAAACCAACCAAAGTTAAAACATTTATACATGGTGCTTATATAATATACAAAAAATATATATACTAAAATTAAAATATATTATAATACTTAATAAGGTAACTGTATAGGTACCTATATTTTTAATATGTTGTGATTCACACACCTTGTATTATTAAGATTATAGTAGCTTATTTTGGACAATGATATTATTGAAAAAAAAAATTAACAACATCAAACATGTCAATAATCAACTTTTAAATTTAGTAATATTATTTTTTTCTAAAGTTTATAGAGTTTTTATAAGTTTTTGTTTACATATACCTATTTTAAGAATTAAAGTACTCTTTCTTAAAAAAATTAAATAATTACCGCTTTCAAAAAATTCTATATTTTATAGTCTTGCAAGCGTAAATTACGTAAATTGTTATTCGAAAAGTATACAATTAAAGTGTATAAGTGTATTGTGAAAAAGTACAACATTTTTAATTCATTACAAAATAATATTTTTGTATAAAAATTTATTACATTTTTTTTATAAATTTAAATTATGTAAAAAAAAATATTTCCCAAAACATTAGTATACATTTTAAACAGAATATGATGAATGTTTGATGTAAAAAATCATCCTGTCATCCTGTATAAGACGTATATAGTTTCAAAAAAAAAAAAAAAAAAAAAATGCATCAAAACGTACGCCTATACTAACATATATGCGAATAAGGTTAGGTATCTCGTCCGTGGTTAATGTTTTTCTTTAATAGTCATCGACCCAGACCTTGGAAGGTCATGTAATGATAGCTACTAACGTGCCGCGTGAGCTCCGGCTATTTAACGTTAACTATTGTAGTGACCGACAATAACTGTACTGAAATGTGTATGGGCCATAGTCCAGAGTTACTAACTAATTGTGTCTCATTTTTTCTCTTTTATTTGCAGTAAACAGTTTATACAAATATTATAACACAACAAGATATAATATGAGATGATGTTGAGGGATTAAACATTAGATGTGGTAACGCACTAACGTGTGAGTAAGAGGTCGCCCCCATTACAAGCATTAGTGGATGGATTTACAGGGGGGTGTCCAGTATCCCCGGGCTCCCCTAGACACCGATATATGTATTTAACAGTTTTAATAAAAACTACAATAATAGGTTTACCTTTGAAATACATATTATTTTTAATTAGTAAATAATATCCTCAAATAACTTGAAATTACCTACTTGACATTACCTTGTTAATATTTATCATGAGGGAGCTATAGGGTTGAGTGGTATGATTAGTCTAATTAAAGATAACTGGGCTGATGGTTGGAATGAGTAACTTACTTTTACATTATAATTATTCTTGTTTATATTAAAATTAATATTATTATACAAAAGTTATTTTATAGAATATTTTAGTATAGGTACCTATTCTAATGGGTCCAAAATGAATAAGTAAAAAATATAACTGCGTATATAAAAAACATGTTTTCATTCAAAAGAGTTTAACAATTAAAAAATGAGAAGTATATAAATACTGGCTGATCCCGCTCACTTCTTTGCCCGTATAAATGACAACTCTTTTACTCCCTTTGGGTGTAACTCGCTGCAGTAAGTGCAATTCAGCCACCTTGGTAAGCAATGTGTGAAAATTCAATTTGACGCATGCTTGTACCTTATCTGCCTGAAAAACCAATGCTAACCAATAATAAATAAATACTTAGTTCTGCTAATTATTTCTCCTATAGTCAACAGCAACCGTTTATAAACAAAAACGTCCATCCTAAATATCGAAACCCCTGTTGAGCACCTGCCCGGATTCAGCCTACTAGGTAAAATTGTGAATCCAAACCATTCAAGGACACACAAAAAAATCATCAAAATCGGTGCAGCCGATTAGGAGGAGTTTGAATACTAACACACGAAAATAAATATATAGGTATAGGTATTAAGACAGGTTTTTAGGCAAATGTTTTTTTTAATGACTAAAAATTATGTAAAAAAATAATTTCAAGAACATTAATAATTATTGAAATATCGATATGATATGTATATATCACTCGCCTCTCGGTATATCGTGTATACCTATATTATATAATATGATTGTCCCACATAACACTATAACTGTGTAAATGTATAACCATATAATATATCAATATGATCATATATTGTATCGTGTATATTGTATTATCCACCTAAGTTCTTATCATTAGATTTCAAAAGTCCTTGTAACTCGATTTCAACATTGCAACAGAGACAATACATTTATATGTATATTATGTGCAAGTATATACAATTATTAGGATATAATTTATGTATTTATATTTTATACACATAATATTATATAAAGGAGAAGCGACGTTTATGGAATAAGCATTTTATATAGGATATTCAATTATTTCACAAACCTTAGTATTTTAATATCATGTGTGTTTATTTATTTATTTATTTTTGTGTCAGAAGACACTTTTTCTAGAAAAGAAAATGCTCTGAATTCTGATCATTAATTTTCCTGGAGGTTTATTGTAGCAAACTGAAGCTAGTTGGTACTTTTGGGAGCTAAAAATTCAATACTTTTTAAAATAATTGGGAAAAACTAAAAAAAAAATTAGAAAATTTGGCTAAAATCTTAATATTATTTTTTAATTATTGTTTGATAATCTTTGTTACCAACAAAGTTAGACCATTTTTGCTCAGAATCTTTTTTCATCGTATACAATGATTTATGTTTACAATGAATTCAAATTTAACACGTCATCTATACAGTTTTTACCTACTCAGTGACGAGGTACACTTGACTCCTACTGTACAGCGAGCGGTTACCTATACTTTCGCCTTTTTTAATTTATATTGGTTTTAATTATTTGTCAAACTGTCGGACGCCTATGATTATTCTGCTCAAAAATAAAAATCATTTCTCATTTAAATAAAAATGTTATCATAATATGTCTTTGATTTATTGAAAATGATGTACGCCGCTATAATAGAAGTAGTCAGTATAGGTAAAATTATTATTTTTTTCTGCAAAAATACATTACTAATTGTCTGTGATTGTATGATGATTCAACGTATAGAACAATCACAATAAAGTTAATCAAATTATATTTTTGAAGTTAATTGCACTTTGTGATCTGCCCTAGAAAACAATACATATATTTTTTTCGATAATTATCATTATATAAACATGTAATATTAACGGTACCTACATTTTTTTTAAATTACTTATATAGCAGTAAACCGTATTTCTAGTTATACCGGTTTCTTTTTGTAAAGATTATGCCTAGTGCAGTAGGTAGTACCTATATATGATGGCCTACTTCTAATATCTATATTTCAATTTTTCTGATAAAATATCACATTATAATATTACGATAAAGTTCAAGTTGAGACTTATTTTATAATTACAGTAGCCATAGTGCAGTAGGTACACATATAGGCGTACAGCGTGAAGTATGACTGTTGCTCATTAATATTATCCAGAACATGCATTAGGTAAGGTAGATAAATTAAATAATAACGGATACATGTACAAAACTACTTAGTACCTAAATGTGTGATTAAATAACAATCGAAAAGTTTAGATGCATCATAATTCATATTATGGTTCAGGAAATGGTTTTATATTTATCGTCAATATTCAATGATATGTCAGGAAACGTATATTTTCACTTTAATTAAGAGCATCTTTAATTTGCATCTATAAACATTGATCGAACGTATTCGGTTATTTAGCTCGTTATAGCTAAAACATTTAACACCATATTTTGTCTTAATATGGTGCGCGATGGAAACATAAACACGTCGTATCCGGATGATGAGGTCACTCGCAAGTCGCGACTATAATAATAATACGTATACTGTATGTCTGTATATAATATACGAGTGTCACACTGACACGTTCCTCACACAATCTTTCGGTTGCGAGGATAAATCAGTAAGTTTTCCCATACGTCTTATACTTATAAAACCAACGCGGGACATTTTGTTTACATTTTTTTTTCTAACCAAAGAGGCCCAACGCCGTATTATACAGTATACATAATAATAATATAGGCACGCATGACGATTGCATGTTATCAAGCACAGACACGTATGATAATCACCACAAGTATAGATGTGTAGACCAACAGTTGGTTGGCGGTATGCGTGCGTTTGAGTGAGTTGTGTGTGTGTGTGTGTGTGTGAGATATATTTCCATAATACGAGTATGTAATATATAACCGTATAGATGTATATAGTAGGTAGTTATATTATATTACCCGCAAGCGTTGATATTAAATTATATGGAATTTCTTTGTTCGTAAGGTTGATTCGCATTATAATACGAAACAAAATAATAATATTTTGACTGTAATTTTTCGGCGACACGTGTGTGATTTCGTCGAACATTAGATTTTTCATGTTATAATATTATGTTAACCAGATGACCGTTGGTTTTGCGATCCCACGGAATAAGGTAATACAATATGACTTGATTGCACAACACTTTAATATGATAATGAATATATTAATAATTATACTCAACATTTGATATTGTAAACAAGAGTTACTATATATTATGATACGAGTTTGCACTATCGCAGTATCGTGAGAATTGCACCCACTTATTCTCCCCGTAAAATCAATTAAAATTTTTTATTTTTTTAATGCGAATTTCATACCTATATTCGTATGACCGTGAATTTTTCGTTTCCTCGATTTGTTAATTACGATGAACGAAATAACAAATAACATATTCTGATCTTTTTTAGACTTATATATTTATAAATAGCCTACATAGTTTGTAGATCGTATCAATGTGTATAGTTATAATTTTATAAACTAAATAAAAAAAATATATGAGAACTGCGAAATTGAATAAAATATGTGAATTATAATTTATAACTTAATCATAAGGGGCTGATGGATAAAAACGCACGCAAATTCCACAACGTAATTGATATTTTTGAGAAGTAAAAACTATGGTTTATAAACAATACTGTGGTCGTAGGAATTCGTTACAATATGTCAATATAACAAATAATTTCCATAATCACATTACACAAATCGTTGCGCTGACAAGATAGAAGCATAGCACACTTGTCTGAAACTCTAAATAGGCCCCAGGCCGCCCACCCAAAGGCAAGTCCAAGTCAGCAGAATCGTTGTTTTTTTGCAGTCGCCAGTCAGCATTAATAATTATAATGATTTCACTATATTATAAATTAATATCGTAGGGATTTATTATGAAATTTAATGGTGAGAATATTTACTGTGTTTGTACGTTTGAATTTTCAAGCGGTTTATAAACAGAAATATAAAATATCAAAATTTAGAAATTCTCATAACTTGAAGGGTCAATTCTTTTTAATATTTAGGCTGTCAACACGAAACTGATTCTTCTGATGGACGTAAATATTTTGTTGTAAGTCAACAAGACCGAGACAGCACACGCGGGTGTGTACGCCCGTAATACATTTTCTCCTTATGCCTAATTAGTAATTAGGTACGAGACAAAACACCGTATTTATTTTACCTTATACCAGTTATACCTATATGGAAATCACTACTTTTAAAGAGATGAGCACGTGGCGATTTAGGTGCTATAATAATAAACCATATTGCGTTATTGTTCATATTCGTATGTTTGTATTTTAATATGTAAATAATATGTTATAATATAACATACACGATTACGGCACGTCAAAACCGATGCGTTTGTATCATCATCGTCGCTCGATCATCACAATATAATATTATATTATTCACAGTGAGTTGTTATGTGTTATTTCTAAATGTTTACGTCTCTGGTACAATCACGTATAGGTACCACATTACCACATACGACGTGCGGTAATATAATATACAAACTATAATAATAATTTCGTCCTTGGCGCTGTCCACGAAACGACATCGGTGCTGCAGTATGTTATATTGTGTTTGTTTCGGTCGTCTCCGCGGCGTTACTTATAATAATAATATTGTTTCCACGGTCAACGCGGCTCGAGAGAATGACCATGCTTCGTCAATTATTTTTGTGATTATACTGCGTTTATATGGTGACGTTAAGACGGCTTAGGTCCCCACATGTCTTTCATGACGAATCCATGTTGATAGTTTGAGTTAGTCCAATTACGAGTAAAAAATTTATAATAAATTGTCAGCCCTTTTAACTAAATGATGATTTAAACGCAGTGATCGTCAATAATCGCCGTAGAGCACACATTGGCATCGTATTGCAGAGTACTTGACGCACAAAGTACAAACGTCGAATATTGAGCAAATAGTTTTTGTTTACTAAGAATAATATTATTGTTTGTATGAGCGTTCACACGCTTTGCATCTTCAAAAGTTCAAACTGCACTCCTCTTGTTCAAACATATTCGATTTTTGATTTTTTTCTATGGGTACAATCAAACTCCAAAGTATGAATTTATAATAACTATTAGAAAAGTATTCCGCTAAGATAAGAAAAGTAAAAATATACATATTCAAATAGATTTCCATTTTAAGTGAAAATTTGCAAAATGTTAAATGCATGTAGGCATTTTAATTTATTTTTAAATTCTTGAAAAATATTATTTGAAAAAAAAAGTTATTTAATTAGTGGTTTTGTTTTTAAGATAATGATAGTATTTTTTAGTAAAACAGTCACTAAACACGTCTGAATAAAAAATATATGATTATAACCGTTGGGTATTATTTTTGTTTTACTCGTTTCATTGAAAATTCAAAACAACCTCGAGTAATCCAGCAACTCCAGTTCGTCCGGTCAATTTTATAATTACATAATATAATATTATATGTATATTATATATTTTTCGGTGAACAAATGTATTACTAATTGGTAACAAGTAATAACTAATCTTACAATATTAATTATTATCTTTTGCATTATATAATACCTATTAAAACATATTACATTGCCTATATCGCCTTTCGTATTATCACTGTAGTTTACCTTGAGCGCCATGACTTACAAGGATTAAGGAATACCTACCAATTTTAAATGTGTACCTATACGATGTATTCATCGCATAGTCGTGTCCGATTACTATTATTATTATTATTACCTTTACCTATTACTGTTCATTTTTTTCGAATTTTATCCAATGTCGACTGAAATGTTCGAATTCTTTAGTATCTATTTTGTTGACGTCTCACCTATATATTTATTTTTGTTATTAAAGTTTTACTCACTTTTTTTCTTAATCTATTAAAAAAGATTTTTTACATTTTAACCGGAATATATTTTTAGTTTGATTAGAGACTAGTCAATTAAATCTATATTTACAAAGAAAAATTTAATTTCTGTTAAAACCATTCGTCCACTCCTATATTGTTCGGCACAAAGTATCGTTATTTTCTAGATTAATGAAGTTGATACCTAAACCTAAACCTAAACCACAATACCTACACAATAGAACCAAGTAATATGTCCATAAGAAATAAGAATACACGAAAACCAATGTTATTTCCTACAGTTGATTATCTTAATTTAATTTACGGCGTGCTGTATGCATTTTTGCGTCTTGTTGTTGTGCAATAGATTTTCGTGACAATTTGTCACGTGCCACGTCCGTAAATGAAATACGAAATATGAATGAACATGTTTCTACGAGCCTGCAGTGATTACCATAATATTATAATAATTATTATTCCATCAACAAAATTGTAGGACGTATGTAGGATTCCAGGTCTAGTCCTAGTTGATTTATATCAGTCCGCAGACACGATTACTATAACCAGAAGATCTTTTCTACTTTGCGGGGTCATATAAAAACCGCTGAGAAATAAGACTATTATAAATATTAACATACCCACATATTTTACCATTTTTAATAATTTAAAATACGCTGCACGTTTAAAATAATCGATACTCGAAAGGCATATGGAATTATATTATGCTAATTCTGATAAAAATTGACCTCCCGAATAATCTATTAAGACAGGTTATGTAAAACGATCGAATGAAATCCGCTCTTCGGCCTCGTCGATACGATATAATAATACTAATAATAATAACATAGCCGCGTTCTAATACGGATCATGTTTTAATGCATTGAGATGAAGAAATAAATAATTCTCGAATACTCGATCCAATAGGTATGAGTGTATGACATATTGGTATAAACGTATAATCATAAAGTATAATATACACTGGCGATATTATGAACTAATTAGTAATTGCTTATAACATAGGTATACCTAATGATAATATATTATGTTACGTTGTTGCTAGTTATATAGTCAACAAAAACAATTATTGTACATCGACAGCGACTGCTTTGGTCCAGGTGGTGATGAGGATTCCCACCGTCTACTCGCAAATCACATCTCTATTCATTACTTGATTTTATTTTTTTATGAAGTCTACATATAATGTAACCTAACGGAATAATATATTATGTGTACTTACTACCTATGCACAACTTATGAATTTAATACAACCGACGTTACAAACGCAAAGTATAAGTACCTACTTATTGAAAACGAGACTTCTCCAGTTATCTCTGAACGTGCATATTGTAAGCGATATTCTGCACGCATTTGTTACACTCTTATAAGCCACTTCGACCATGTTGGTACATACATGGAACGAACTACATGGAACGAATGAACTTTGCTTCTCTGAAGATTCGTGGACAGTCCTACAACTGTGTAGCGGAAACAGACCCGACTGTATTATAATATTAAGAGCATATATATATTTATACGGAATGACTCACCAATAGCATGCTCATCCTCTTTGTAAATAATGCTATACTGTATAGTTATTCAAAACCTGATTATTGAAATTTTCAAACACCTATATGCGGTACTTATAAACACTGTATTTTCAAATTCTTGAGAGATTTTTGTACAATTTAAGTGGTTTCCTGCGGAGATACAATCTTCGGTTATTTTTTTAATAAGAACCCCTTTTTTCTAGTTACTGTAAATCATTTGACAGAAAATGTTTTTTTATTTCAAAATCAAAATGCCACCGAGTAGTTTTTAAATATGAATACTTAGTGTATTATATTATAGATATATAAGGTCCATGGTAATGGATTTGGAAGAAAGAGGTATATATTTTAATATCGATTTATTAACATTATTAATTTATAAGAATGATCCAAGTATAATAATTATTCACTTAATAATTTACAGTAAAAATAATACTATCACTACGGGACACTTCTTTATAAGTAGGTACCTACCAACCGGCTAATACAAAAAATCTGAAGGTTAAGAAATAACGTCTTTAATCCTTTAAGTACGTACCTAAAAACTCATATAAAAATCAGAAGTTGAATGAATTCGTTATTACAGGAAGAAATTGGTGATGAGCAGCATGCTGTATATTATTATAGTTCCCGTCGATATTTTGACCATATAATAACATATAATAGACCATATTATAATAGCATAATGTCATACGAGTCGGCGTATACATATCATTCCATCGGCTTGTCAGACCGGTTATTATATTAGCTATATGTTATGTACTATGTACGTATATAATACTATGATCCTGTATACTACAACTGGATGGGCAAAATATTATTAAACCCGCTACCACGTTTGCATGAAAACGCATTTTGGTACTGATCTCGACTCGTCGTATACTCGTATAATGTGTTTAAGTATTATACGCCGGCTACAAATATAATATTATTATAATAACTATATTAGTTAGGTTAAATGGAGTTAAATAGCGGCAGCAGTGTCGTGTTAATTGTCACAACGGGTAAATAACTCAGCGATATCGGATCAACAATCTATAGTGTATAATCTATATCGTGAATTAATTAACAAAAAAAAAAAAAAATTGTTTTTGAAACTAAAATTGGGATGGATCCAACTCAGCGGTTGCCTTATAAAAATACACATATGAAAGGCCACCACCGACCACTGGATCTATAGATCTCTATATTTCTCAGCTACTAATTACTACATCTGGTAGGTCGACAGGTCGTAGTTATAGTATATCAATATGCTGAATGTTAAAACTTTAAATACCATCGCAATATTATAGTCGATAAATCACTGATTAGAAATTTATATAATTGGCATTTGGACGAATCAATTTACCGATATAATGCGTAATGGACTTTTAATTTACTGCCTATTGACTTTGATCTCATACAGTCATACACGTATAAATAAATAAAAACAAACTATATGTGTATAGTGGTCATAAATTATTCGTTTGATTTAGAACTTCGGAGATACATATAAATATAACTGCACTTACTAGAGCACAATATTATAGATTATTAAAAACAAAACTTCTTTTACGCATTCCTATATACCATTGGTAAACTTGAAATATGTTGACAATGTTGACATACAATATATTATTATTGGTTTTTTTTTATATTTATTTTAAATACAATAATAACGCAGGTATACTTAATAACTTTTTTATATTTTTTTTATTTGACAATAGTATTCAAATTTTGCAGAAATTGTCACTGCAGGTATCTGGTCACTGGCTGTCTGACTCACTGTATTTACTCAAATATCATTGTACAATGTATCTAACTATGCTATTTCATCCGGTTAAATATTTTAATAATTTTAATATACAAAGCATGATATCATTTTTTTTTTATACATAGGATAATTTTTTGATATTATTATATTAGATTGAATAGTCAGTTAGATACATTTTTAAATTTGATTAGTTCATTTTTTTTATTTCAAGGAAATATAATTAAATCGAAGGGTCCTAGTTGTGAGATATGTTATATTATAAATTTAAATTTAATATATTCGAACAGGATATTCTGATAGGATGTGCTTGACCGAAACGTAAAAGTACCATAAGCACGCGGTCACCAATACCATTGCTACATAATATTTACCTTATATAATATACATATTATTTATTTTATATTTTTTTGTTCTGGAATCCCAGTTTTATTTACATTCAACTAATACAATGGGAGTGCTAAAATAGCTAATATACAATGTCATATATTACTACCTAGTAGTATCTACTCATATAGTTTTTCATACACAGCTTATAATATATATTATTATAATACAAACACTATTTATATACATAGTATTATAAGTAGGTACAATCATCAAGTGTTAATAATAATATATTATGTATAAATGTATTTACCATTAAAATAGTAGGTACCCACTATCCTAACCTATTGTCTTGATTAGGCATCGTGAAATCAATTATTATTATTTGTTAAATACATATTTTATAGACTTATAGTTATAGAATTTACCATTTAGATTTTAGACACATAGATTGCATATAATAGGTTATATTCGGGGGCGCATATATAGGTATTTAAACTCGGCGTATACCTCCTGAGTACGTTTCCTATACGTTACGATTTTGTTGTAATATTTTTTATTATTGTTGTTCACAGGATGCGAGGCATTTTTATCGGATTTGGATAAACTGCCATGCATACAAATTGGAGACTTCAAGCTCCGCTTAGAACTGGACGACGACTTGTCACCCGAGTTGTTGGAAGTGGCTGTCAAAGAACTCAGAGAAACTCCCGAGCAACAAGAAACATCGATCGCTGAACTGAAAGCATTACTCGAAAGTACGTTCATTTTACACGTCCTCTAAAACGCTTTTTTATAGGTTTGAAATGAGAATGTAAATTAAAACTATAGCCGTGCAACTTGTTTTGTTAACGTTGATTATAACTATTATTGTGGTTTAGTTGTCTTTCAAAACAACTACCTACACTAATATTATAATAATCGTCACTCGATATTGAACGCAAGATGTGCGGCTATCGTAAACGGACCACAAATATGTTTTTAGAGAGACGCACCGATTACCGTGGTTGTGGCATAAGAACAATTATTAAACAATTTATCTGCGACACATGCCTATATTATTATATGGTACCATTCAAAATAAGTGTGTAATATAACGTATTGGGTAGGTAGTCAACACTAATAAGAATAAAAAAAAATGAACAATGTCATAGCTCATTAAAACCTAGAATTTAAATGTTAACCAGTTTCTCGTAGTCATCACACGTGCAGGTATATTATATTATTATGTCACGTTTAATATTATAATCATATACCCATCGGCCATCATTAAGCCTAAAAATATACATCCGATTCGTCATGTAATTTAACACGAAAACATTTTAGTCACTCTAATAATTATTAATAGTACAATGACATTGAGACACGTAATACATTTTTATACCCGATTTAACTAGGTATACAAAATTAATGCATATACCTACCTACCTATTATAATATACTGTTTACCGTTTAAAATTAACACAAATGTTGCACACCTAATACTTATTGCGCGTATTAATTCGTTTAAAGTCCACTACACAAGTAAAAATTAGTATAGCAATAAAATTCGTACAGATATAATACTTTGTTCGATGAACCGCCTGTAGCGATGAAATGAATAAAACACGAGATAATAATAGGCGATTTTCTATATTATGTCATTGCCATCGGTAACTAATGTTTTTTTTATTTTTTATATTATGTTTTTTTTGTTCTTACACTGACCTATATTTGTATTTTATTGTACATACGTCCACAATATTATATATGCATATGTTACATTATTCCAACGAACAAAAATAAGCAGTGTTGAAAGTTATCATACATAAATATATTATAGCTATAGGTGATTTGACTATTGCGTGATAAATCAATTGTATGCGTTCCTACTCATATCTATTCTTTGTTTCTGATTCTTCGTTATCGATTTACATACTATTAACTGTATACAAGACTATAGCTAAATAACTCGGTTCCACTCGAAAAAAAAATAAAAAACAGATCACGGTGAAATCATATTGAATATGTAAAAGTTCTAATGACTCAACGGAAAACTGGTGCATTAAAACACAATGAGGGGCTCTCCTCTTCCCCTGACAAAAATGAAAAATAGATCCTAAATAAGTATAGGTACCCAATATCTAAATGTCTTATTTATGTCAATAATTATTCGAAGTTTTTCCTATTTTAATTGTTCAAATATAAATGTTATAATTAATCTTAAGGCGTATGACGCATCCGTATATCCACATACAGGGTGATTTTTTAAGCATGCTCGCCCCCATTTTCTCCTAATAGTATATTCTGAATTTTCAAATACAATTGACGACCATATTTTCAAATTCCTGATATTTGTACTACCTAAGGAGTGTCCTGTGGCAATACAAACTTCTGTTTCTCTAGTGAACGGGAACCCACTTTTTTTACTGCAAATTATTTAGCGGATACTTTTTATGAAAATTAAGATATTAGATATATCTAAATCAAAATTCTAATGAGTAGTTTCTGAGTTATTAAAATGTTTGTACTAAGAATAATTATCCCTAAAAATGAGTTTACAAAAAAAATAAACTATATTATGTAATAGTAATACTAAACGTAGGATTTATTGCACTTGGAAAATTTTTAAAAATTATTTTTTAGATCATGAATAGTAATTAGGTACTAATATTTTCAAATAACCAGCTACGCCCTCATCTCTACTTAACCAATTATCAAAAACATATTACCCTTAGTGTACACAAAGCTATACAACTTAAAACCACTCGTTCGAATTTTTATGTAGAATTTTATAGACACATCAACATTTTCAAAAAAAAACTATCTGTGAAAGTGAAAAGGGGCTTCTTATATTATGAAAAACAGACGTTTGTATTGTCACGGGATCATCCTTAAGTGGTACAAAAATATCAAGTATTCGTAATTATAATGGTCTTCAAATGTATTTAAAAAATTCGAAAATCCGAATTTGAATACATGCATATTTTGAACACACAGAGTGAAATATAATGCTTGAAAAATTAT
Source organism: Nasonovia ribisnigri (assembly GCA_027563435.1). Lineage (NCBI taxonomy): Eukaryota > Metazoa > Arthropoda > Insecta > Hemiptera > Aphididae > Nasonovia > Nasonovia ribisnigri. The sequence continues at coordinate 109,707 of JANEHU010000932.1, read as the reverse complement.
TTTGTATATTATATTATATGTTTATATAATATCAGCTGGATTTCCTTACCAGCATTAACTATAATCGCATACGGTGTACGCCATCATATTTCTCCAAAAGTCAAGCACCTTTCCTAATTTCATCTCATTCCACATCCTATATCCCTTAAAAATATCTCTAACTTAATGTCAGTTTTTTTTCCTCCATATATGACCTATCTATTTTATCACTGTTACAATAATTATATCAAAATATTGTTATACTATATTATTTAGGTATATTATATTGTATTCAGTATACGATATAACTTGTAATTACCGCCAGGTGTTAATATATTTAAATAAAAATTAATAAAATTATATATCTTGTGTAAAATATAATATAAAAGGGAACAACATTCACTGATATACCTACTCGTCAACCTATGACTAGTTTAATTAATATTCAAATATAAAATGTGTATTAATATATTATTATATTGGGTCCGATTATACAACGCAATACCATAATAAAATATTAGGTAGGTACCAAAAATAAATTATTCATATTATATTATATTAACGTAGCGTGATGATAATACAAATTACAAAATATACATCCATGTGCACGTATCCTTCATCAATAATAGATTAAAATAGTATACTATACTTAAATTTATATAATAAACATTTATTTATTTAAATTTGGTATAGATAGGTAGCTGAATTATTATATACTTTAATGATATTGATAATTTAAATGGTTAGTTATACCTACCAAACATGCTGCACTGTTAACGAGAGATTATACTTAACTATACATACCTATTATGCGTAAACATTTATAGTGAACCTATATTTGTTTAAAATATAATCGTTCTTTAAACAAAATAACGTTCTTTTTCGCTAATATTGTAAATGATTAAATACAATTGAAACCCAAATGAACATGTATTTTTTAAGAGTGAAAAGTTAACAAAAATACAAAACCATGAAACTTGAAAAATCATTTAAATGAAAGTTCCACTCGGGGCCACTCGGCACAAAAACCTAGCAATTTCCGTGTTATCAGTGACGTCAGTGGATAAAAATCTGCGGAAAGGACTCTATTCCTCCCACTCCGGATTAGTCTTAAAACTCATTTTATGGTTTAGAAACAAACTGTAGGTAGCAGGTACCCATATTGTTAAATAGTTAATACCTACATAGGAGTACATTAATAATAAGGTGCTATTAGTAGTTTAAAAAAAATATTTTAATATTATAATATTATTATAAATATATTGCACACTTTCTAAACTAAAGTAAATTCAAAGATTTGTGTTGTTGGATTATCTGAGGGGAGGGGGGCAAAATGATACCTTTGCCCCTCCACAAAAATGTATGTTGTGGTAAGTTCCCCCCTTGCCCCCACACTACAGTTATGCCACTGCGTGTTATTATTTATAAAACAATAAGTGGTATTGAAAGATTATATTCTGCTTCTTAGTTATTAGTTATTACTTATGAAGCTGAATAAATAATAACGTTTTTGTAAATATTGTTGTTATTATTATGTTTTAGAGGACACTGAGCTAAAAGCGCCTGTGGACAACAATGCGTGGCTTATTCGCTTTCTTCGTCCAACAAAATACTATCCGGAAAGCGCATACAAGCTGGTAATATAATCTCGATTACATCATATTTTATCAATTACAATATAATATACGACTTAATTGCATCGACAGATCAAACAATACTATCAATTCAAAGTGAAACACTCGAATATATACATTGGCCTTTCGCCCAAGACTGAGAAAAACATTTTCGATCACGATATACTGCATGTTTTACCTAAACGTGACCAAGGCGGCCGCAGGATTTTAGTTATCGAATTAGGAAGTAAGTTACTTGTTGTTAATAATATTATTCATCTTGTTGAATTCATGTATAAATCATTAAATTTAATCATTAATCATTATGATTTATAACTAGGTACGCAAGTGTAGCTTATAATTTGATTACATTTTTGTATAGTCCACGAAACTGGTTGACGCCGTTGACGTCGTTGAAACTATTACGTACACAAACTGATATATGAATTTGAATTTTTTATTGACTTGTACCTATTTTTACGGTTTTCCAGAGAAATGGAAGCACAAGAAGTGCACGTTGGACGAAGTGTACAAGGGCGCTGTGATATTCCTCGAAGCAGCCATAATGGAACCAGCCACCCAAGTAGCCGGAGCCCAAGTAGTTTTTGACATGGACGGTCTGTCGTTGCAACAGACTTGGCAGTTTAGCCCACCGTTCGCCAAGCGGATTGTTGACTGGCTTCAAGTACGGATCATAAACATCTAAATAACGCGAATTTCCAAGCGCACATACTACGCTCTAGGCTTGTTCAATCGCATAAAAATATATAATAATTAACGTGGTGGAAACAAAAAATTAGTCCAATAAGTTATGTTTACAAGATGCGTACCTTTCGTAAGGGAAATACCATAATATTATGTAGCATGGGTATCAGGTAGGTAAGAATAAAAAACTAATGAAAACGGAGAATTTTGTAAATAGTTATTTATAAGAATATAATGTAGTATATATATTATATACCTATAAATATTTAGTACAATACATAGTTAATATTATAAATCAAGCCCGTGTTAAACTATTAAAGTCATGAGTCATGACGTATAATATATGGAATAAATAATTAAATATAGGTCTTTATAACGATTTAACTACTTATCGTGCAATTATTATTTTAGAAATAATTGTTTACAACCTACATATTATTATTTATAGGTACACGGCATAACAAACCAATGTGTTTTAAAGTTGATTAATTAGGCGGAACTATAAATATTATAATATGCAACGAGTTAAGTACGAAAATCCTGATTACAGTATAATATACGCTTAGTTATAGAAAAATTAATTTAGGCATAAATTATTATTTAACCGTTAGAAAAATTAAAATTTTACCAGAATTACTATTTCTATTAAGAATTATTTAGTGTTGTACTGCAATATGCCCCATTAAATTATTAGTTTTGAAAATAAAAATTAATATTAGAAAGAAAAAACTTACAAGTTTACATGCGACATTAGGTCCGAATCGAATCGAATGGAACTAAAGATCCAATGTATACCTACTTTCCAAATTGAAAGTTGTAAATCGTACAAAGGGCTATTCTGTTAGAACCCGATAGGTACAACGGATTAAATCAAGAGCGTAAATAAACATTACGTTTTAGTTTTTAATTTTTAAACATTTTTTCCACAATGATCATTAATGACATCGTTCGATGTCGTCTCCCTTATAAAATTATATTCGAGTGTGTTGAGGCGTGTGTGCGTGTTCGTTCTATCCATAAACATAGAACACATACTGAAAATAACATTGTTGTGTTTACGTCATTTTCAGGACGCCGTTCCTGCGCGGGTCAAAGGAATTCATATCGTCAACCAACCGATTCTGTTCAACGTCGTCTTCAACTTCTTCAAACCATTCCTGAGGGAAAAACTACGGTCAAGGGTGAGCTTACACATCTTTAGTTTTTTTTTGGGGGGGAGGGGGTAGGAGAATAATTCCAATCTTAAAGTTGAATGTTCCGTGGTACCGAACCCGAACAACTAAACCTCGTCGCGTAGTACTTATATTATAATTAATGAAAATTAAATAATATTAAATGGTTACAGATCGTCTTCCACGGTACTGACAGGGCGTCTTTACACAAACACCTATACCAACCATGTCTACCGGAATGTTACGGTGGCACATTGGATGTACCACGTGTTACCGGACCTCAGTGGCATGAACTACTGTTAACAGTAGAAAAAGAATTTGAAGGTACGTATACAATGAAATAATATAATATGAGTATACGGATAATGTGGGTGATTACAACATATAATATTGTATTAATATAATATAAGTGTATTATAATATTATGATGCAAGTTCGTCGGAGAAGATTAAAGTCCAAAATCGTGAAATTATATAATATAGTTTCTTTCTTACATTGAGGTCTGCATTTTTTATCCCTCCGATATTAGAATTCAATAACATCAAACTACAGTGAATTTCCACTTTATATTATACGACTTGCTCTTCTTATCCCACTGGCATAATTCTACCGTCGATGTTTAAACAATCATATAATATTATGTGGTGCAATAAAGGCCAATGCAACCTTTTGTCGAAATTGAGTTTATATTTTGAATAATTGTTATAAAAAACGTTTTAATATTAAATTTCCCAAAATTGTTTGGCAATTCTTGTGCCAAGCCAGTAGGTATCTAAAACGTACATAATTATATTACACGTTTATGTTATAGTACTATAATGTATGTTGATTTCTTTGAAACAAATTATTTAAGGTTTCTAACACAAGATGTAAATAACGTGATATTGACTTTAATAATTATTATTTTTCAGTTTTAAACAATTACGGTTATGGAAAATGATTCCAGCCAATGGCGTCCAGCAATATCATCAAAGACAAAACGAAGCCTTCCACGAGTCTTCGATAATTTAAAAAACAAAAAAAAAATATTTTATTATTTTGGTGTATGTCGATCATTTATATAGAAAACCCCGTATTTTTATTATATTAAACAAATAAATTATTATAGTTTTAAGCTTATTTTTAGCCATGCCAACGATTTACAACTTATCAGGACTTATATATTATAGTACCTATAGGTAGAATTGTAGAAATGGCGTATGTTAAATAATGTACCTACTCATATACCATATTATTAGGTATATAAATTATTTATTCTTTAATTATATAATTATATTTATTTATTATCAACAATTTTACTTTTTTAGTACCTACCCATTATTCACTTGTTATACCTATTATTTGTTATATCGAAGTTCACTTGATTTTTTAAGAAAAAAAATCGTAAATATATATGCATAAATAATATAAATACCATAGTAATTATTCGTATTTAACAGTACATTTTTTTATATTTTAAAACAATTTTATTCTCTATGTGGTTTTAAGAATTATTATTCTATTAAATGCTAATTGCTAAAACAAGTGTATACTATACGTATTATTATTTATTAACTTTGATTACCTATAGTGCAGGGGTATCCTATTGCCGGTTTTTTTTAAAAAAAAAGGGGGTATCCAACCTACGGCCAATCATCAAACGAATTGATGCTTTGAATATATATTTAATATATTAATTACTAAAAATAATTAATCATCTATTCCTATCTAAAAAAATTTTGGCCCGTGATGCCAAAGCGTATCATAGATTTGGGCCACCGTAAAAAATTTTTAGAGACACCTGACCTAGTGTATTTAGTATTAATACAATATATGTTAATAATATTATGTATTATTTAAGATTCTGAGTCGATTTTTATGACATTTAAAAATAGTAAAATGTTTTAATCATTGGCGAGGATGGTTTTTGGTATAGGAACACCAATACTATGACTATATATTATCAAGTTGCTACAAAAAAACAAAATTGATTTTGTCAAAAACTGATTTTTTTACTTTTTTTGTTTTTCCCGGCGCTTACAGTGGAAAGCCATTGTGAATTTTCCATTTTGACTTCCAAAAATTACCAATTAGATCCAATTTTCTACCAGAAACCACCCCAAAAATTGAAAATTTAAGCATTTTTTCGATTACTTTTCTAGTGTACACAGATATCCAAAAATAAAAGTAAAAAAAGCAAATGTCAAAAACACATCATTATAAAATTAATACATTCGCATCGCTCAGCTCCGCTGAATTTAAAATGTTGCACTTTTATTTTTAGAAGAACCTTGTATTAAAATTACAAGTCTTAGTTTTTAACATAAATTTAGGTACCTAATAAAATTGAAAATCTTGTACATCTTTAACTACAATTAATTCACAAAATGCCATGATTTTTTAAAGTCTATCTTGAGGTACTCCGGTGAAAGCCAAGAATATCTTCGGCTATTACACACCATTTTTCAATACTCAATCGACCATACACTTTAACTCACCGTTATATATTATATTATTAAGATACGATTTTAAGTTAGTACAAATATATTTTATTTGATATGTATATCAACCATAGACCTATATAAAATACTTTTATAATATAAGTCTATATACGGTTATCAAATATATCTGCAGCTATATGGGATGGTGTCGCTACTTACTGCACTCCCGCCGTAGGTCGTATCAAACTTCTATCCAACCGTCGATATTGACACCCTGAATAGTTACAGGTGGTATCGCAATCACTTTATCATACATATCTACATCGTGGTTTTCCGAAACGGTTTGCACGCGCACACACTGCACACGACAGTGGCTAGTAACATAGCTCATATTACCCAAGTGTTGTTCAGGCAACACCTTAAAGTTGGATGAATGAAGTGATGAGCTACATAATGAACTATGAAATTCTTGGTCTTGATTACACTTCTTAATCTTAGACTAGGTCTTATTATTATTTATTGTTATTAAAATAATTAATTTTCTACTAGTAATAATATTAATTTTTCCCAAAAACATTGCTTTCAAAAATATCATTGTGTGTATAAAATATAATAATATACTTTAAAATGCTTGTAAAAAAAAGCATGATGCTTATGTATCTTTAATAATTTTAATTTGATATCTATTAATAACTTATAAGGTCCTTAAAATGGATCTTACTCTATTAAATGTAAAGTAAGTATCGAGTTATCTTATGCGCAGAATGGGAATATACTACTGACAATGACATGGTAATAATACGTAGGTATCCGCCACCCGAATATGAATCTAACAAAGGAATGTTGAAGAGGCCTCTAGTGGCTCTAGTCATATACCTAAAGTATTCGAAAAAGGTAAAAATAAGTTTTATAACGAAAAAAACTGAGTTTATAGATAACGTCAGTGTAACTATGAAGGCAATATATACGTCATGCTCCGACTATAAAAGTACAATCATAATTGGTAAACCGTTTGCAATGCAATTGAGAGGTATGAGTCATATTACTAAAGAACTATAACTTTTAGCGGAAAAAATTATCGGGGATGTACTGTAATACGGTAGAAAAGAACGACGCACCGATAATTGTTTTAAATTTAATAAAAATATTTCATATACAACTGTCACTTAACTGCACTTCCGCATGAAAATATCCAACGCCAAAGTCCAAATTCATAAACTATATTTTATCCTCTACATGATTAATAATTACCTGCAATGACGAGGTATACACGCTCGACTGGGTAGTTATGGATAAAAAAATCATCGGGAAAAAATTAAGGCAATAACATGACGGGAACGATGGAAAATATAGCTAAATAATTTATAAGAATAATTTTATAAACATTATACCTAATAATAATATCGTCTAAGTTGAATACAAAAATATAATAAATACAATAATTAATTGCATGTTAAAAACTGTAGTGGGTACAATTGAATATAAATTAAGAAAATGAAAATAATATTTGTCATGAATGATGCTTATACTCGTATTATTTATTATAGTGCTTTTTTATGTTATATGAGCTTCATTTATGTTATTGAGTCTTCAATATTATAGTGTTACATTGCTTTGCAGTTATTTTTCTATTTTTTTTATAAAAATTGTTCATAGTTTTTGATAAAATGAGTGTCTTGCGTTAAAAGATCACCTGGTATGTTGCGTACCTACGAAAAATAAAATATTGTAATGAATGTGTTAAATCTGAATTGAAATATAAATCTTTACATACTAAAAATTACACATAAACTAAGGCATTACGACTTCCTATTATTAGTATAATATTCAAAGTAGAAATTTATTTTCGGACATAAGTTATGCCCCGGTAATGGTATCAACGACTTTCAACGTCCGTGCCAATTTTGAGAAAATAAACTGTCTAACTATTTCGAAAATACTAATTCCTGCAAGTACCTATGAAACAACTTAACAACTACATTATACTATATTATTATTATACTTATTTGGTAATATTGTTTCCAATTATTCGTCATTTCTTTGAACACAGATCAAATTAATACAATGTTGATTCTCATAAAACAATTAATTTTAACACTTAATTGAAAATACGTGTGGCTATTGTTTTCATAAATGTGCATTTATTAACCATTGTTTATAATTTATTTATTAAGAGACTTTAAAAAACATGTAAGACATAATAATTTTACTGTGAATAAAATCATTTATTACAATAAATTATATCATATAATATTAATTTGTATATTAAGGTTATAATATTCATCACATATTTTTTACAAATATGAAAATTGGACATATTTTTAAAAAATGGAATAATTAAGAGTCCCGAAAGTTTTTGTCGGGACACTGGGGCAGACTTTTAAAATACGGAACGTCTGGTCTTACCACTATAATATATATACATATATATATATAGCCATATAAGTAGGGTAGGTACTATCATTACCTAATCGATGTAACGAACCGTATACCTATAACGGAAAAATGAACACACAAGTTAACAGTTTAACTTTACTAAATATCCTAACCAAAATGCTGTATATTATAATTTATAATAATAAAGAACGTTATCGATATTCGACAAGAATTAAAATATAGTATATACGTGTTATCATATATTATTCGTATAAGTATGCATTTATTATTAATTCGCGGTTATCGTAAGAGCTTCCTTGATATCTAACGATTTTGGTTAATTGTATAATATTATATCATACAATGATATTTTATTTAGCAAAATAATTGTGTAGATACCTACATAGTTTTAATTTAATTTTTGTTAATTTATTTAAGTTGTCTAATTGGTTATTATTCAGCTTAACTTGTTAATGTTATTATTACTTTTCAGACTTTCAATTCCTACTTTATCACTACCTAAATGTAATTTTATTTTAGACTTTTATTTGTGTATTACGTATATTATATTAAGATTTGAGAGATTAGATACCTACTTTTTACTATTTATACTCGACAGTGGCGGGCCAGAATTTTGACGCACAAAAGGGGTGATGGTAGTGGCGCCGAAGTATATGCTAAGGTTTGGCCATGGCCCGACTACTCTTTCGACTACGCTGTTGATAACTTTGTTATAACTTATAAGTAAATAATGTAATATATATTAGAGTGCATTGTGGAGTGGCGTTAAAGGTAAATTCTTAAACATGAAATTGCGTCATATAAAATTTAATTTCAGTCGGCCACTGATAATCGAGTTTATATAGCTACTTGGATTAGAATCTTTATAATTTTGTTGATAACATACTTAAGTATTAAATACCTTAATATATTAATATAATATTGGCACGTCATCGATTTTTATTTCACATTTGTTTCAATAGTTCTCATATAGTGTTACACTATAATATTATCTATTTTTATATCTACTATTACACGAAAGTGATAATATATAGGCATCGCATATAAGCCTATAAGCTAGTATACAATATTAGTATGTTTAATATCGTTTTATAATAATATACTATATTACAACATGTTATAATAAACATATTCCGACACAGTATACCTAACCTATACCCACTGGCTACTGCACCAGGAGTACACGAGTTGCGTTTGTAAAAAAGGTATATACACGAATTTTCGTTCCAAACGACCCAGCACGCAATTCGTGTATTTTAATCAGGAGTTCTTAAAAAATAAATATTAAAAGTCAGCTTATGATAATACTAAATATATTTGATGATATTATTGTAAATAAAGTAATTTATTGACCTATTTGACCTATTTAAAACCTTGTTTTAAGTTTTCAATCCTTAGTTATAAAAGTTGAACATTTTATAAATTTTTAACTACAAAATAATTATTACATTTTAAATTTGATAAAAGTTGTTAAAATTCGATATTTAAATGCTTATAAAAGAAAATTGTGCCTACCTATGCATTTTTAATATTTTTTCAACTGCTATTTCTATAGAACAATATGTCAGGAGCCTTGTATTAAATTTTCACGCTTTTTTACTCAACAAATAAAATTGCAATGAAAATTATAGAAAAAAAACCATAAATTAAAAATGTCCGAAAACAGCTCAAAACGAATCAAAATATTTTGAAAGTTTTATCAAGTATAGGAATTGAAAAATAAACGTCACAATAATATTTTCTATGAGGATCAAAAGTTAGAATTTTGACTTAGGTCGTCAAAATCACAAAAATTTATAAATTTCTAAAAAAAATGTTTGATTAAATTAAATATTTCCCATAAGTTAAAAAAAATAAAAGGTTACCGGAAAGGCCTATTCATTTTTTATGAGAGTGAATTTTTTTGACAATTTCACCGTAAATTAACGAACTAATTTCTCGCCCAAGAATTTTATTGTAATTCAAAAAGGAATAACTAAAAATACTTGCATTTTTCGCAAAATATTTATTTTATAATTTTCTATGGATTTTTTAACTTATATTAGGCTATTTGTAAATATTAGGACATAGTTTTTTTAAACATATCAATAAAATATTGTTCGTTGGGTCAAAATGTTTGAATAATTAACACAAAATTCATTATAAGTTGTTATAATAGCAGTTGAAAAATTGACACGGTTTTTTTTGTAAGCGTTTAAGTAAAAATGTTGATAAAGTTCATCAAAATCTAAAAAATTTGAAAACAATTTTGTAGTTAAAATTTATAAATGTTCAATTTGGATATCTCATATTATACTTACTCTAAACAAATAAATAAAAAAATATATATATATATAATATATATAGACACATGTTTTTATAAATATTTTAAATTCAAGTTTGGATGTAATTATAGATACCATTAAACGAAATATAACAATTCCAGTTATTTTGTGTAATTTCAAAATATTATTCATGGGTATTTGAAACTTTTAAAGTATATTATTATTTTTTATACACATTATGACATTTTCAAATGCAATATTTTCGAAAAAAATTTATTTTTCGTATTACTTATAAATAGTAGAATAAATTACTTTAATGACTTTTTTAAATCATATAGGTAATATACTTAGTAATATATGGCAGAGGCCGTCGTTTTGTATATTTTAATGAAAATTAATATTAATACTTTGCATATTTCTATAGATAATTGTATAGATATTACAATTCGTAGAGTTATGAATTTATCATCCTTTTCCTTTTCAAATATTGAAATATACATCAAATGTGACTTGTGATGTGGAAAGAAACTTTTCGAATTTCAAAGCGTCATGAATCATGATACATGACGATCGTAGAAGTTTTAAATTTGAAAATTTAAAAACAAATTTCGTCACTTTATTATATTGGTTCATTACAAAATTAAAGCCAAGTCTTGTTTTTCTTACAACTATTTACATTTATGTATTTTAATGTTGTATTATTTTCTGAATAGATTTACATTAGTGTAGGTACATTATTAATTGTATACATTTTTAGTTTGCTATCAATGCCATTTAAATTTTTCATACATTTATAAAAAAAAATCCAAGAATTTGCATAAATATATATGTATATAACCTATACATTTTTTATGCATACAAATCTAGTAATTACTACTGTGAACTTATAGGAATATATATTACTATAAACAGGTAAAGCACTTAAATATTAGCTGGCTCATGATATCGATCGAATTTTATGGTTTTCTTCTAATTCTAGATATATATCATATATTATATAAATTTATAATAATTATGTATAATATTTAAAATAAATTGTAAAAATGCCAATACAAATATAGAACGCATCGGCTATCATTGTACATACCCGCGTAAGTAAACTGTACACCGGTATAAGGCGGTAACCATTAGTAGTTTACTTAACAATTTACATAACATACCGATCAGGCTATAAAAGTTCAGTTTTGGCGACGAGACGACGGATTTTATGTTTATTGTTTCTTTTATTTGAATACGTATACATGAGTGATAATTATATAATTACATACCTCGGTTGAGCACTTGTGCCATCGACTATATACGGAGTGATTCAAAACGTCGTATACACACCTATTATAATATTTTTAATTATATTTTATTTATTTATTTAAATTAATATCGAATGATTACTGGGCCTCACTGAGAAAAACTCGTGTGGAGGGCCAGGGTTAATCTTAGATTACAAATAATTCTTAATGTTTTAAGGTACGCATATTACATTTTTAAAAGACAAATAAGGGGTTTTTCATAAATAAATCACATAAATAATTCCTTTAATATTATAGGCGTTAATTAGGATGTTACATACAATTTTAAGTTTTACACACAATATGCATATCGTAGCCAGTGGTTAATTTTTTTTTTTGAAGATGGGTAGCTGTAAATTAACCATATCATGGGCTATATATGATGGGCTGCACCAATTTTTTTAATTCAATTTTTGTGTTACAGTTTTTATGTTAATATTAAATTATTCATACACGGTTATACCTAAGTAATAACACTTACATAATTACAAAACAAATATTTTGTCACTATTTTTTTATCAAAATCATTTTTATATGTTTTTATAAAGAATAAAAATACAGTATCATAGTACTATGTTATAAAACCATTTTTAAAATTCAAAAATTGCTTTAGGCAACTAAACCCTGCCAGTTTAATGGGTCACACATTATTATAACATTCATGTCGACAACGCGTATAAGAACGAACACGCGGCAATATTAAACTTCCATTTATACACCGGAATGCCGTCGATCAGGTCGTGTTACTTATTGCCCTAATAATATAATATATGCCTAATTAAAATTATGTATACTACTGCGGCCTAGTCCAATCCGATCCGAACGTTCACGGTAGACAGCTGCAAATTTCTATAACGTAAATCGTAATAATTATTACATGCGTTATTGCTACATTATTCCGATTTTCGTGCCTGCAGACCTGCAGTATATACATATATATATATATTATATAATATACTTGTAATTTATTTTTGTAAATGTACACCACACTAATAACCAAAGATGTTAAGGCCAATAATAATAACAAATAAAATATATACCTGTATTTAATATTATAATATAATATATAAACATTAAGTACAATTTTTTTTCATAATGGACAAATTGAAAAAAAATCAAGTACCTACCTAATATTTCGAAGTTGTTTTTCAAAGTGTCTTTAAAAAGTTTGTTAGTCATACATTTAGATATTTAAGAACCAATATTGAATATAATACATAATATTACCTATATAAAAGTATTTAATTTAAAAATAATGACTTCGCTGTGCAGACATAATCTAGTTATTGTATGTACCTACTAATAATACATTTTATCGGTAGGTATCTATTATTTCATTGTTTGATAACAATAAAATGTAATTTTACTTTTTGATTGCACTTTTAACTATTTAACATCATAATTATTATGATTGCACAAAATATAACTGATACGAGAAGGTAACCAATTTAATAAAAATAGACTTGTAAATAATATTATATTATGTTCATATTAATTCTTATATATACTATTTAGTCTGTAGATATCGATATCTGTATCGTGGTATGAGGTATGTTAACGGCACTTTATTAAAATTATGTATAATAAATAGGCAACTGCTCTTTTTTACCCACGTTAAACACGCCTCTGTCCATGGGAGGAGGTAATTCATCCCTTTATACATTATATTTTGCTAATCAGTTTTTATAGAACTGGTTAAATCATATTATAGAGTTAGGTATATTTTATTTATTTGTTAGTCTCAAATTTAGTCTACGTTTAAAGTATAAACCTATGGTCATCTATGTAGAGCCTCTTCAGGCCGTAATACACTTGTTAACAATCGATAATACTTGATGATGCATCATGCATGAATATGTGATACGAAAATTATGGCATACGTTTAACAACGTCAGCCAAATAAACCCTGAAACAAAAGTATTCTCGATGTTATTACCATTTTACAGTTTATTTTATATCTGTTAAAAATGTCTAATAATTTATCTACTCTGCATGTTTATTGATTATAGTGGAAAATAAGATTTTTTAGTATAGAAGGAAGAAATTTCAGTGGGGGTTAGAATCCTACCTCTAGACCCGGCTACACCTGGCTCCATCAGGCATTACATAATCGGTTATTCATTTATCCGACTGAATAATCATAATATAAATTATAATATTATTAATACCTATATTTTTAGGGTCTGTGTGGCGTTTGTCCGTCCGTACTCTGCACACTTGCTGTAAGACGTAGGTACCTATTTTATTTTATTTATTGCTTGTGGTATCGCAACTGAGGTGAGAAGTTGGAACCACTATAGTATATTATTCAAAATACAAATAACAAATACAAATGGAATATATTAATATATACTCCGTGGTGACTAGAGCTTAGATCGTTTACACAATATGATAAAAATCATTGGCGAAAATCGGGAGAGAGGGCTTAGTCCCCACAAAAGTCCTCTTTTTTTAGTTGTAAGGGATCGAAGCTCCCTCCCTCACATAGATGTTCATAATATTAGCCCCCCCCCTGAAACTGTAATGGATTTCCGCCTATGAATTAAAGTTTAATTTGCAAGACGTTTTTTTTATTTTTATTTCATATGGCGAGACGTAAGAACCTAAAACTGTGTGTACTATAGGCACATTATAATACAAACACAAATGTGGTGTTTTAGTTTGTGGTTGGTTGTTATTTGTTATATCATTGTGTTAAACGTGTATTTCAGAGTCCAGAGTTCAGTACCAACCTCTACCTAATACCTATCTATTGTAACAATTAACAGTCAGTTTTGTTTTAATAACTATTAAACTTTAAAGTAAAACACAAATAAATTACCTAGTTAATATTTTTAATAATAAAGGTAGTAGGTACCTACTAAAATAAAAACAATTTTCGCATAACGTGTGATACACGGTAAACACCCGAAAGTTCATAATGTATTTCGCGAATATATTTTTGGATAAAATAATTTCCTATACCCGACCGGCGTTTTCCGGCCGCGTACCTATGGAAAACACGGCGTATTACATCTCCGATGCGAACCAATGCGTATTTAATTCGACCGAAAACGCCTGCGGAACATAATATCATAATACAATATAATATATGCCGTATAAATAATATATTATTACACGGCCTAAATCACAATAATTCAAATCATTAATCGCCACCGAGATTAAGCCTTGAGCTGGAGCCGTAGTAGTTGTCGTGCGAGCGCGCACGCACGCACCGCATTCAACGACGGCGGCCCGGTACATGGACGTCGGACGTACGCGAACGTCGCGAACCACCTCGCCGCACCACCACACACCGCCTACCCGTGTTGGTTCGTATGCGCACACACGGCCGCAGCCCGCTGCTACACCGCCGCTAAGCTCGACGCTATAATATTATTATACTTATCTATGCTCGAAGCGACACGGTCGCAATAACGTGACGTAAAACGTTATTATTATTATTATTATTGATTATCATTACGTGGTCGTATTATTATTGTAATATTGCGCTCGTGATAACCGATAACCTGTTAGCGGTGAAAGCGAAACGCGAAATATAGTTATAACGATACGTACTGATGATAATAATATGAGGCCGCCCGTCGAGGAATGCGAGATTTCGCGTCCAAGTAGTGGTGGCGTGGAGGTCGGAAGAGCCGTCGTCACCGATCTTCGTCGACGCCGCGCCGGGGCGAACGATCGTTGCCGCTGTTCAGGTCCAAGCGCGGTACGTTTTCGTTTCGTTTTGCGACACAAACACGTGTAGCCGAGGCCAGGAGTTCTTCGCCGACTTTCGGCTGTAGTTTCTGTCGCCCGTATACGAGTGCCGACGACGATGGCCGTCGACTACCTGTTCGACCCGCGAACGCTGGCCGCCGCCACCGCCGCCGACGACACCACTCGAGCCGACCAACTGTCGGTGGACGACGGTGCCTGCAGATACCGGTTGAGGCCCCTGTGCTTGACGGACTTCGGGCGTGGTACGCATCCGGTGTTTTCTGGTCGGGCGCGTTCTTCTTCCGAGCATATTTAATTTTTTTGTTTTTTTGTCTATCCCATCGCAGGATACTTGGACCTGCTGTCTCAACTGACCGTGACTGGAAGCGTCACTCAGCAGATGTATTTGAGTCAGTGGGAGATTGTTAATTATTATTTCTTTATTTGTAACTAGTGTCTTTTCAACCGCTTTCAATACATGTCATCATTTTTTTAGACACTTTTGAAGTGATGAAGAACAACAGCGATACATATTACATAATCGTCGTCGAGGATACTGAGGAAAACTGCATAGTGGCGTCCGGTTCCCTGACTATTGAAAAAAAATTCATACACCTCTGTGGACAAGTTAGACATAATTGCAGTCTTTTACACATACTTACGAGCTACGTTATTAATCTATGCATTTGAATTGCAGCGCGGTAGAATTGAAGACATTGTTGTCGACTCTAACTGCAGAGGAAAACGGTTTGGGAAAATGTAAGTAGTTTTAACGATTTCATTGTCTGATAAATATTTTAAACAATGAGAACTTTTGTACGCATTGAAATAAAACTAGAAGTATTAGGTATGATTAATAGATTAAAAATATTTGGACAGAGTTGTTAGATTGGATCATGAAAAAACCTGACATACTTATTTGTTAAAAGACATAAGAGACATTTGAAATATAAATATATAAACAGATAACACACTTCCAATGATGATTTCAGAATTTTACTATGCTTAAATTTAATACACAAATCCCATACTCACTGTTGTCATATATAGTACCTAGATATCATATTTTTCAACTTGTCGTCCAATTATTTTATATTAATTCAGCTTTACAAATTGACTATTGTGTATATTATATTTTACACCAAAAGAGAACATTACCGTTTTGTGCGTGCAGACTGACAGCACAGCAGCGACCGGTCCGTAGCACAAATAACCCTTTTTGTGCTGCGACGGTATAGGTTGTATAATATACAAAAATAAATTATTGCGTATTGTGGCTGAACGTATATTAACGAATCGTCGTTGAGTGGGTTGATGTGGGGATTTGGACAAGTTTTGGTCAGTCACGGTAATGTTTTCTCCTAGAGTAGACTTTAGTAAATAATACAATTATTTCACATCAGTGTTAGTATTTAAAATATAATATATTATGTCAAAACTTTTAACACTAATTAGATACTAACTTTTGTCTAATGCTTACAGTGTTGTTCAACGTCTGATTGCTCTGTCACAAGTCCTAAATTGTTACAAAATTTCATTGGAGTGTAAAGATAGTAATGTAAATTGGTATAGCTCAATGGGTTTTGTGAAAGAACCTGGAAACTCAAATTACATGCAGATTAAGTTTGAGAAACCTTCACATTGAACTTTGTTATTTATCAAAAACAGTAATGTTTGCCATGATGTTAATTTTTGAAAAATACAATTTATATAATGCTCTAAAATGTTTAAAAAGCAAAATTTTACTATTGATGTATTTGAAAAATCTTGACTATTTTGATTTATTGCATTTTATTTTGTTATTCCTAAACTCCAATGTGTAATATAAATTACTATAATATTATATACTGTGTTGTATGTGTAGATGTAATTTTTTTTTTAAGGTTAATTTTCAATTTCTTTCTTCACCCTGAATTTTATTAGATATAGAACATTTATAATTGAGTAAAATTGATTGGTGAAAAGAATGTATTAAATGATTATATCCCAAGTTCTAGTAAAAATATAAGTGTTATGTAACCCAATTAAACAATCAGTTTATTAAATAATTTAATCAGTTATACAATTAAAATATTTAAACTACATCAAGAATTATTAAAAAATTATTTTTATACATACAAATATCAATATTATAATTGAATACCCCCGCGTATATAAAACAACTTAAAAAGTATGTGTCATTAAATTTACATAGTACAAAAAAATATATATATAATTGTAATAATAATATATAACAAACACCGCAGTATTTTTCATACTTAGTGTTTAAAAGATTATTAAAACTAAGCAATACATTAAAGTACATTAAATTCCATTTAATCTAGATACTCTCATCAACTATCAAAATTTATTTTTGATATAAATGTTATTCATGTCTAGACATTGGCGTTTGTTGTTGTTGTTGTTGTTGTTGTTGTTGCTGTTGCTGTTGTTGATATCTAGGCATATCGGCAGTTGAAACAACAGTGGCAGGCGGTTTATTTGAATACCCTGTGACTGAACTCGTCGGAACAGTATATGAAGCCTGTTATCAACAAAAAAAAAAAGATAATTTTAATACTATAATTTGTACAGAATAAAATATATTGATTAACTCACGTGTTGTTGAGACGATTGAATAATTGCAGGAGATAGTTGGGAAGCTTGAGAAGCTGTGGGGTGTCGCATAGGATAACCGATATTGTGTGATTTTTGATTCTGCTCAACAAACAGTATTAAGAGTCAGAATACATGCATGTCTATTTCACACTGAACTTATTTAAAACTACATACCATTTGATATGGTTGTGACGCCACTGTTGTAGTATTTGACAAATGAATATTTCTATTGCCTTGCTGTTGATAAAAATTAGATGGTGGAGGAGGTACCAACTTATCCTCCGGGTAGACACCATGAGGTGGTTTAGGGTGATCTGATGGAAACAAAACAACCATTAGAACACCTTTTCACTTAAACTAATTTATATTCACAAAAAAACATACATGTGTGATGATTACTAGTTTGGTTTCGAATGCCTGGGCTCATATACATAGGTGGATGGGAGTGTGCATGGTGATGAGGTTGGTGGTGTTGTTGATGAGAAGAAAGAGGCTTTGGTATTTGTTGAGCTCCATGATCACCAGCTGTACTCACACTTAAATTAACATTATTAGATGATTCTGTTCTTGGTGGTGGTGGAGGTGGTGGCGGTGGTGGTCCAGAATAACTATAAACTGTATTTACTGAACACAATGATGAGGCTGAAGACAAGCCATTATTGACACAGTAATTAACTGCAGTAGTAGAATTAGGTTGGTAGAATGATCCATAATTGCTGACATTAGGTTGTGAGTTTTCTAAAAACAAAAAACTATTATAGGTACCTAACTTTTTTTCAAAAATACAGTAAGAACATAAATAGAATTTACATAGATACATTCAATTTTTATTCCAACTAAAAATGTAAACACCATACTCAATATATTTTGTCTTCAAGGAAAATCTATGAATCATAAATTCATTAATATGTTTTTGTTGATAAATAACCATGATAACGGAAACCTTACAAAAATTCAGTCAGAAACAAAAAATGTGTACCCAGCCCAAAAACGTAACAAAATTAAAAATGAATAGCAGCATTTAATGTTGAATTGCATATAAAACATACCTTTAACTAAATAAATATTACCATGGAGTACTCAATTATATTACTTAAAGAAAGCAATTACATTAACTAAAATAAGAAACCTAGAATAATAAAATAAAATATAAATATATGTCATATTTTCTTACTGTTACTATTGTTGCAGTTGTTGTTTATCCAAACATTTCTATTAAATGACTGTGTAGCATCCTCTCTATTTCCACGTCTATTTGAATTTTCAACTAAATTAAAGTAAACAAAAAAAAAAATTAAGCATAGAGTATCACACGGTTGTTTTGATTATCTTTAAACAGTAAAGATTATAGAGCTACTATTTTAACGCATAGAAAAACTTTTTTGTATCGACATAGAAAAAAATCTATATATTTGTACAAAATGTCTCTTGTGTCATAAAAACTTACTAGGATAATTGCTATTGGTTCCAGTAGCTAATGACTGATTTATGTTATTTACTACAGGAGCTGGAGCAGTAGAATTTAAATTATTAGTAGTGCTACCAACACTATTCATTGACTTATATGGAGGGTAAGGTACAACAATTTGTGGCTGTTGATAATTTTGCTGCTGTACGTTTTGGGGTTGTGGAGATGGTGTTCTACCCATTTTGTTACTGGTTCCAACATTCTAAATAAATAAAAAATATATAAATTTAAATTACACTGATATGAAGTATTAACCACAAAGTTTTATATTAATAGTGAAATATTAAAGAGGAAGTTAGTATGTAGGTAGTTTTTAAAATTTATTTTGTAGTGATTTGAGTTAATGTCAGCCATAAAGTAAGTAGAGTGAATAGAGAGGAAAAATAGTTTGGAAATATAATATGTAATACAATCAATAACACAATGCTTGAATTGTGTGCCAAGAAATCTGTTAGTGATTATAATGTAATAGTTTAGAAAGAAACTTACATTGTAAACATATTTATATGAAATTTAATTTTTTTAATTTACCGGCGCTAATAAATGAGTGGTACTACTGCTATACAGCGTCGGAAATTTTGTAAAAGTCATTGTGCTAGGTAAAGAAGCTGCTAATGACATAGTAGAACGAGTCACATTATTGTTCTGATTGTTTGCAGCATTTATTGTGGCTGGTGAACAAACCAATAATGTTTGGTTACTACCTCCAGTGTTACTGGTACTGGAATTGTGCATCATCAAAGACTGTTGTGCCAATGGACTTAATCCGCTACCTGCAGCAGGAGATCCTGCACCAGACTGTGCATTTACTGCTGTAGTCTGTTGTCTAAATATATGTTGTTGTTGTTGTTGAAGTAAAGGGGTTGGCCGATGATTTGTAATTACAGCATTATTGATATTGTTAGTGACTACTGTCTTATTGTTGATAGGTTCACTGAAAAACAAAAACAAAAATACATATATGGTAGTAAAAACCAATAATTAAATTAAAAACTACACATTTCATAGTATTAATACCAATTAGACTCAGTTTTAGGCACTACTAAAGCAGTTGCCATACTATCATCAGTAGCTTGTGTCTGATTCAAGAGTGCACGTTTTTCTTCTTCAAGTTCATCACGTTTGTCTCGTAGTTGAGATAAACGGCCATTGATCTGTGCTAATGACAATTTGTTTTCTTGCATTTTTTGATATTCTACACATTTTTTTTTTCTTAGCACCTCAGCATCAACTTCAGCTATAAATTAAAATATGATTGAAAAAACATACGTATACAACATATTAATTTGTTATATATATAATTTCTGCAATACTATGTTCAGTTTAGTATTTTTAATGCACTCATTTCATTTTGATCATAGACAATTTAAGGTAAGGTAAGTGTTACTGAAATATAACATTTTTTATTCATTGGTTAAATGTATAATATAATCCAAAGAACTTTTTGTTTTGTATACTTCTTGTGTGTATTATATTCATATACCTACTAAAACTATTCAAAATTATGAATCAGTAGTATATTATATTAATTTTTAACGGGTGTACATAATCAGTAGGACCTATCTGTTATCAATCCATAAAAATTGGATATTTGTTTATATTATTAGGCAGCAATAGTACCTAAATCAGCATTTGAAAATGTTGGGGGGGAGGGGGGTAATGGAAAACAATCTAACCTTCATCCAAATATAGATATTTTAAACTGTTTATAATGCCCCCCTAAAAATAAAAGCAAGGTCATAACTCATAAGGATATGAAAAAATATACTTACATAATATAAGTTGTCAAAATTACAACTATGGTTCATTTTACTATCTTTGTATGAACCCACACTCCATGTCTACATGACAGCAATAAAAAATTAAATCTAACATGAACGGTTAACATGTTTATGCAAAATATATCTTAAGGCAATTTAGAAAGTGGTTTTAGAGTGTGAGAACACATAATATAAAATTCATAGAGGGCAAATATTACGAAAAAAAGTATGGTATTAGAAAAAGTAATGTGTTAATATTCGTGATTTTGACAAACTTGCTCAACGTTTGAATTTGTTTGAAATTCTTAAACTGGATTGATGGAACATACAAATATGCTATTACTATTAATTCAATATTTACAGAAAAAAATTTGAGTCTAAAATGGCTAAAATAAGAACAAAAAGATTTAAATCAAAAATCATATCATGTCTAGAAAATACTAATATAAAATATTTGGTGCTAAATATTGTTATAGGTACATATAAATACTCGTATAAAATATTATACTATATTATTTGTATATTAAGTAATATCCAATATCATTTTGAGAAGAACTTTTGATACCTATATTATTACTATAGAATTTAGATTAAAAATGTCAGTGCAGTACATTGGTACAAATCACAGAGGTACTAAGGGTGTTAAGCACACTGAATTTTAATGTTAGGACTCCAAATTTTGTGATTATTCTAAATAATAATTAAATTCTTTGATGCGTAGGTACTACTATCATGGGTCAAGGTAGACTATCAGACTTATCAATAATCCACATAATTAATAGAGTCAACGCCCTTAATAAGTGTCTACTGTAATTATATATTTCAATAGAAATTATTTAAGAACTTCCAATTAACAAAATGTTCTGTTTGACTAAATATTGTCGAGAACCAAACCCAATTAGAACCAAATGTATTTTATTTTATTTTGAAAAATTCTCTAATATAAATTTTTTTGTTATCTATGAGACTTTGTAATATAGAATTTTTTACTGTACAATGTACATATTGAATAGCTTAAAAAAATACATAATTTGTTATAACTATTGCTGTGAATTTAATGCACAGAAGAATTTTAAAATATACATTTAAAATCTCAAAAAATTAATTTTAAAATGCACTACCTATTGGTACATAAAAAATTCATTCAAAATTCAAAATAGGTATAAAATCTATAAAAATCTATCAAGCTGTATTTGAAAAAACATGAAAAACTAAATGTTTAATTATTTTTAACTATTTACAAAAATATATAAGACAAAGATTAAAAAATAATTCATAAGATGTGACTAAAAAGTTTATAATAAATGGGATTTGTAAAAATATTAAAACAAAATAATAAAAAATTAGAAATAGATCAATAAATGCTTAAAAAGACTTAAAATTTGAAATTAAAAAAAGATTCTAGGTATATCTCGAGGTATATTGAGTTTGTGTGTACCTAATTCAAACTCTTTTTAAGAAAGTTTTGTTTTACAATAAGCTAAAAAGAATGAATTTTCATAAAAATTCACAGCCCGATTCAATATTGATTTAAATCTTTGTTATATATAATTTTTTTACTTGAGATATTAAATGTAATGATTATAAAGAGGAGTGATTGACCCTCGGCTTTGCTTTCCCTATAATAGCTTATATATAGCCCCCCACAATATTTTTGGGTGATTTGCACCTATGGACTATGGTGCAGTATTTATACTCTACCTATGACCCATGCATAACATACCATTTCAGCATTGTGCCATTTTTTGATTTAATATTAGAGTAAATATGACTTCAAATCAAACTTAAAGGTAATCTGTGTCTGCAGGTAGGTACATTGGTTTTTTCATTGTTTCAATTTTTTTGTGATATAATACGAGCATTACTAAATTATAATATTGGAAAAACATAATAACCCATGACATATACATAAGATAGTCTATTGCCAGCTATTTTGTAACATAAATATGTTTTTGGGCTGGGTACAGATATTATATTTTTTTTACGCTTAGTTTATCACCATAGAATAAAATGTAAAAATTATCTAATTCTCACTAGGTAGGTACAACTAATGGCTACTTGTTAATGCATACCTAATTATGATTCATACATTTTCTTCGGAGAGGAAAATATCTAGTAGTATGCAATGTTAATGTCACACAATTACTATTTTTTTTATATGTACCTTTTTGAAAGAAGGAAATTTTATTTGGGTCAAATTTAAATCAAGATTGTTTAATTAACTTTAAATAGTGCCAGAAATTTTTTTTATAAAATTATATTGATAATTATTGATGTTTAAATGAAAACTAAAATTTTTATTGTTCAATAATAATAAGAAATATTCCAAATATGTTTAACTATTGCGGGTAGTGGCGTGGTGAACATTTATAAACCAAGATGCACAACATATATTTTAGTTTCTATACCCACCCACCCAGTAGAGCAAATATGTGGAAAGATTAACCCCCCCCTCCAATAAAAACTTCTTGGAGCACCTAAAAAAATGTCCACCATGACGCCCAGATATCAATAAACTCCTTGATAAACCCCTTCCACCACACCACTGATTGTGGGCCACAACAGTAGGTAGTTTCAAACTCAAATTATCAGCACACCATATATTTATACATCAGAGGTTTGCGAGCTAAATATTGTTGTTGACCTTTTATTTTTTAGTTATGTCTATAAAATTTATGATTTATAGAAATATAACAATCTGTGAGTTATTTAAACTTAACACCAATAGTTACATATCACATAATACAATCTTTTTTAGGGCGTTGAGATTACTACACTGATAGAAGTTCTTTATCTTATCGATAATTAGGCTTTGTTTACTATCGAGGGATGTGAAAATAAAACATTAAGAACGTAAAATAATATTATACTGATAATTATTGATGTTTAAATAATATTATATTGGTAAATATTGATATTTAAATAATATTATATTTATAATAATTGATGTTTAAATAAAAACTAAAATTTGTATTGTTCAATAATAAGAAGAAATATTACAAATTTGTTAAATTATTGTGGGCCACAACAAAAAGGTATGTGGGTCGCATGTTTGAGATTACTGGTATAAAGATATCGATGGTATCATACCTACAGGTTAGGTTAGGTATGTAAATATTTATTATTTAAAGCCAATATGCAATAACTATAGAAACTAACATGTAAACATTACTTTTCTTAGAAAATCAAATTTCTTTATTAAACAAAACAAATAAAAACTGTTTTAATAGGTAGAAGGTACATTAGATTAAATTTTAAAGCAAAGATAGGGGATCAGGTACAGAAATATAAAATTGTGTGTTTTACAGCTTAAATTTAAGTGAGCATGTGATTAATGTGAATTGTGTTTATAACTATCACAGTCTATATATAGGTACCTATATGATAATCTGTATATGTGAAATAAGGAAATCTAATAAAATGAATACTACCTACGACTCCTATGAATTTCATTTTGAACACTTAATATTGTTAGAAGAATGTTAAGTACCTAGGTAATAGATACAAAATTAGTCACCAATTATTTGTTTGTATTTTATTGTTAAAAAAGTTAGTTTAATAAGTTACAAAAAAAATCACAATATGCATCTACAATAAGATTATGAAGAACAATTATTTAAATAACTAAAATAAAAATGTCAAATCAATCTACGAGCTAAAAAAAAAATTAAAATATTTGAGAAATTTAAGTTAAGTTGAAAATTTAGTAAAATTAGGGTAGCGACTAATATAATTTAATATTATTACAATTTTTCTACACAACATTTTAAGTAAACAGAAGAAACTGGTAAACATAATTATAATTAGGTACCTATCATATTTTTCATATTTTTGAAAAAGTATTTTACAAATTAAAATACTTCTATTAGTCATAAGTTCAATTTATTAGAATAATGTATTTAACAAAATATGTAGGTATCATGATAATTGACATATCACTACCCAAAGGTTGTAGCACTATATTTTTTAATTGCTCGCCATGAACTCCTGCCCTTTAATTACTTTTTTTAATCACATCTATGGAGTTTGCACCAATTTGTACATGGTTAATTGGTCTTATATAACGATAAGTTGAAACTTATCAATAATTTTTAATACTCAAATACTGTAAAGAATTTTTACAGAATTGAATTTCATTAGAAAATGAATAGGTACCTAATTCATTAAATATAATTTATTTATTTAAAACACGGTTCGGTTAAGGATTTGGTTTATATTTAAAGTAATTAACAACCTCGCTAACAACCTATTGAAAAAAGGATAAAATGGTAAATTCTAAACCATCTATAAATTATTCAACAACCATCTGGAGCAAAAACTAGCCGTTTAAGAAATATATATAAGGACAAAGCCCAAGAGGATTACTGAAATACACGTCTACCATTTAATTTATGTACATTTAATGAATAATATTTACCTACCTAGTTGAGATAAGCGTTAGTTAGTTTTTGTTCATTAAATTGAATAGCATAATTTAAAAAAAAAAAAAACAATTATTCAGTCAACTGATTCCAGGCCATACCTAGGCATATTTTTGACAACAAATTAACTGACACCATTCAAACTCAGCCGTACAATACTGCGACTCGGATTGCATGGTGTGCATGCGCCTACACCGCAAGGCACCCAATTAATAACTGAATGCCCTACCTACCGAGGGCGCTACAAAATGACAATATTATGTTCCTAACGACAAAGAACGCCGGAAACGTACCTTGCTTGTTCTTCTCGCGGCGTGATAAAATGTGTGTCCGCAACGATTTCCAAATATTTTTATCCTGAACCTTGCTGTTGTGTTTGTTCGACATGTTGCTGGCGGCGACTTCTTCTTCGATCAACATGATTGCGTTGTTGATATATGTCATGCTCTGAAAGATTATTATTCGTCACATGTCAACCAGTCATTAAGCTCGTAGATAAAGCACGAGCGTATTGGCGATTAGGACCGGGATAGTGGGATAATCCCAGTGCCCACCACCCGACGGTCTTGGCGCAAACAAACACACTCACATGCAAACACACGCACACACCAACGGTGTCCGGCGCGCCACACTCGTCTCGTTTTTGGCCCGGCGACGATCAACGCGTTCGGGCTTGGGCCATTTTGCTAGGCCGTACCTCGGCAGTTCGGCGGGCGGGCGGTCGGTCGCGCGTCCGCCGGCGCGGACACGACTGCGGCGTTACGCTTGGATCTTCAACATCAACGGCGACGACAAAGGCTAAGACGGCGACGTCGTCGACGACAACAACAACGACAAAAACAATAATACCGTACGGACGAATTATTCGAGTTTACGAATTACAATCGATTATGGAATTACGAACACACACGCGCGCGCGCGCGCACACACACACACGCACATTTTATATCATACATATAAGTACATATAATATATATAAACATATTTATACATATATATATATATATGTATGTATATGTATATATATAATTCACGTACAACGTTACGAAATCACATAGTTGTGTGTGTGTGTGTGTGTACAATATATGTGTATATTGCGTTTATCACATCGTTACGAATAATCGTTGTTATGAACCGAAATGGTCATGATTTGGTGGCGGAGGTCGGGCGGCACGCCAGTCGCGGTGGAGTTCGTTGATTCCCTTGTGTTGGCGTGGACCATGGAAGAATAAACGATATTACGGCGGTGTAATCGCCGATCGACCTCGTCAAACTGGTCTGACGTAAAGCTAACGACGGGCTCGACTTACAACGACTGCGGCGGACGCGCCGCGGGCTACGGCTCCGAGATCCCGGATTTTTAGAGATCGCGACGAACGACAGATTTCTCTTTTTCGTTACCCGCCGACGACCTCGTTCGAACTTGCTAAGAGATGATAATGATAATAATAACAATAATAATAATAATATTATATTGTGTTCATGTCTACAATCGAAGAATGAGATTCCGAAATCATTGAGATAATATGAATGGAACGCTGGTGTGTGTGTGTGTGTGTGTGTCAGTGTGTGTGTATCGTGATTTGTGGATTTGTGTGACGTGTGCGAAAGAAAGTAAAATAATAAGCACAGTTATAAGTCATGATAAGCGTTTGACAGTGTTGCCACACGCACGGTCACTACTATCACACTACTATCACCGTTCATTTTAAACTATGATTGACATTTGATAGGCCCGGCCGCCCGAAATGCGAGAACGCTGAAATAGTCTGAAATACTGAATGTCTGCCGCCGTCTGTAAGAATATTAAAAATTTGAGATAGTTTTAGAACACGGGCTTCTAATATTTGTATTTACTATTTTCTAATTTTCTATTTTGTATACACAGACCTTGTACCATGTATTATATGCAGCATCCTAGTAAACAAGTGTGTGGCGATAAGTAATGAGTATTACCGTTGAGTATAGTAATATAGTAATTAGTAGTATATTATAGTACTTTGTTACAAACTACAATAGTTGTGGTGAATACAGAATGTTAAAATGTTAAATGCCAATATATGGCTGACGATACATAATTTTTACAACCATTCTGATACTACACCACATTTTCAATTTTGTTTAATTTTTTAAAGTCTATTCTAACTAATTAAATAATACAATTTTATTCAATGGTAAAATTATCATAATTAATAGTAAAAACAACTTCCATAAATTGAATTAAATACGGCTAAATATTTTTAATCTATTTATTAAAAAATTAATTGATTTTCTAAGAACTTGTATGAGTTACAAAAATTGTATTTAAATTAACTCAATAAGACTAACAATATACAATTTTAAATAAATGAATACAATGTCAAGAGATTGACTTAAATGTAATTACAATATTTCAATATGGTTTAGTGTTACATAATCAATCAATTGTTTACTTAAGTAGTCTTCTATGAATTAGACAAAAGTAAATGATAAAACAATTCAAGTTTAGCTTAATTAGTTTGAATTGCTGCAAAATTGTATTAGACAATAATAAGAATACATGTATTGTTAATTATTCTAAGTTGTTCATCAATTCAATTACCTACTACTAAAATATGTATGACTCAAAATGTATTAATAATATTCATGTTGAATTGTTAAAGTAGTTATAATACTCTTATAAAACACAATATAATGTTAAATAGCAATATATAATTAAAATAGACCCTATATACATTCAAATTTAAAATTAAAAATCTATTACTTATATTATCTTAATGTATTGTGATTTAATATTGAGTATTGCTAAAAAACATTTCAATAAATACCAGTCAATTTAAGTAAATTTGAAAATGTTGATACATTTTTTGAACAGACGTTGTGTACAACTTGTTCGAACACATTATAAAACTCTTCAGATTTCCATTTGCTGTTTATAACTCTTGTACATAGATTGAAAAATATGTGCACTTCATTAAGTGAGTACATATTCTATATATTTCAAACAATATAAATATTAGTAAATAGTAGGTGAAACAATTATTTTAGCAGAATTTCTGAGAAAGTTTAAATAAATTTAATTTGTAAACAGTCATATTATATTTGTATTTGTAATAAATTATTCGTCAAAATAGTGCTTTCAATTTTGAAAATAACTTTTTGTTTACCTATATTAGGTACTGTTTTCAGTATTTTCTTTTCAAATATTAGTATATTAGTATATGTTTATATTTTATACAATTATGAATATTATGAATTAACTACAATTAAAATTAACTGATGTAAAATGTATCATTGGTTTTTTTCCAACAACTCGGTAAAAAATATAATTAAATAGGTATATTTATATTATAAATATTTAAACTTTCATAGCTAGACCTAGATGATTGAATTAAAAATAATTAGTAGTTTGTAATTTCACCTTGGGTAAAGAAAAACAGTTTGTAGTGATGTGATTCAAAGTTAGCCTGTAACATGGAAATACATTTAATGGCAAATTACTAGGAAGTTCTTTAAGCTCATCAATATGACCAATAAATCCCGGAAATTGTTCTATAACACTTTGAAGAATTGTATTAAATGTTCTGTCCATAATTTTTCTCATCTACATAAAATTAAGTATAGTGTTTTTTATTGTTACCTTAATATAAACTAGAAATACATACAATACTATTGTAAATGGAGCTTGGTTTCAAAGTATTATTTTTTCCATTCTGTTGTTCCTTAGTCTGATATGGTTCATACATATTTTTTGAAAATTTATAACTAAACATATTTGTTCCCTGTTAAAATATAAAGTAGGTACCTATATACATTTAAGAAAATATTATTGTAATTGGTCATATTAGTATAAAACACTTACATTATGTTTATTAAATGATGGAATATCACTATTATGATAAGAATATTTGGAAAATACTTCGGGTGATTTACCAATATATGCTGACAATTTGTCTTGACCAACTCTAAAGTCTCCATACGGCATCACATTACTTAGTTTAACTGAAGTTCTGATGTAATTGAAATGATTGAGGACAGTTCTTTTTTCAACCAATTCATTCACATGTGATGGATATAATATACCAAGCTTCATAAAAATAATTCAAATCTAATGTTATCGGATTGTCTTAAGTAATAAAACAAAAATTACATTTGCTTGATCTTCAATCCATGTACAACTGAATTCATCACCCAAGCAAACATATGGTATTTCGTCTTCACCAATGCAATATATTGACCATGAACTTTCTCTCGGTCCAGCTGCAGTTACAGCAAATACTAATTTAATGAAAGATAACTAAAATTAAATTGTTAAAACAATAAGAGCAATAATTTTTAGAGAAGGTATATTTACTATTGTTAGATTCACTCAGTATGCCATCAAATAATGAACCGGATCTACATGATTCTATGTATAAGAGCATCTAAAAATAAAATTTTAAAAATTAAAACTTAAACATGCACCACTTAATGTCTATTTCAGATTTCTAGATGGTTATAAGTTATAACTTAAAAAATCTTACATTATTAAATTTATGATCACTATACATCGATTGTAATGCATTGTTTAGTTCATCAGCATATAAGTAATTTTCCGGAAATGCTAATATGCCCGTTGTTCCATGACCAACAAAATACACGAAAATATTATCTCTATGATTACTATAAATAATATAAATGCATACATTTGAAAACTGATCAAAACTCCCTCATAAAATATCTTACCTTTCAATTACACGACCTGAGCCAAGGTTTATCATTGCTGCCTTATTTCCATTTAAAACATTCAGGAAATGTTCACTATTTACTTCCTATAAAAATGAATCACAAATAATTAATGAAGTTTATTTTATTCTTCATAGACTTTTATATAAAAAATTAGTCTTGAAAATGAGAATGATAGTTTTTAATTTTGAACTACTTTACTTACCTTACCTTTATAGTCAACTTGTACGCCTTGGTAAACATCTGAACCATTAGGATGGTTAAATAATTCACCACGATACGGATTTCTGTATTTAAAGATTAAGTTAACGTTTATTTATATTATTATTTTATTTTTAAACAAAACCAATAAAAATTATAATTTTTTATTGTTTTTAAAAATAGATGCCTAGTAGTATTTTAGTTAATTGAATGCAAACTATATTTTGATGATATAGGTATAACACATATTTTAGATTCTGAGTGGAGCGATGAATGTATTGGTTTTACAATGATGTGTGTTTTTTTTTTTATTTTTTTTTATTTTTGTGTCTGTCATCACGTTTTAGGACAGAAAAAATGCTTCGATTTTCTTCAATAGTACCTTTTCTGATAGGAAAGTGAATCTAGTTGGTACTTTGGGGGGTCAAAAGTCAAAATTTCCCAGTAGTTTTCATGAGCGCCTGGAAAAACAAATGAAAAATTATGGGAAAAACGGGAATTTTTACGGAAAACCAATTTTCGACAAAATCGATTTTGGTTTTTGGTATAACTCTAAAAGAAATGACCGTAGAGACATGAAATTTTGACCGAATGTTTATATAAGCATTTTCTACACATCATATCATTTTCAAAATATTCTGACTTATTTTGAGTTGTTAACGGACATTTTCAGTTTCCAATTTTTTTAGTTTTTTTTTCTATAAATGCCAATAAAATTTTATCTGTTGGGTAAGAAATCTTGAAAACTTAATAGTAGGCTTCTAATATATAGTTTCAAAGGCAGATGAAAAATATTAAAAATCCGTAGTCACAATTTTTATTTATAGGTAATCAAAGTTCAAATTTTGACAAAATACGTAAAAATGACGAAAATGTGCAATTTATTTTGAGTTAGAAATTCATAAAAATTTTTCTTTTTAAATCTAAGATTTGAAAATGTAATACAAGATTCCTCATAAGTTTGCCTAATTTTATCAATAAAAAAAAGTTTATAAGCAAGTCATAATAAATTTTTATGAGTATTTTAAGTTCAAATTTGTACAAGATTAGATATTCACTCGATTTCTCATGTAGCGATTTTCTTATTTTGTTGCAATTCAAAACAAATAACTGTAGATGCATGAAAATTCACTGAATGTTTATATAAGCTATTTCTATACACCATCTAATTTTTAATATATTTTGACTGTTTTTCAGTATTTTACGGACGATTTCAATTTTCAAATTTTTTAGTTTTTTTTTCTATTAATATCAATAAAATTTTATTTGTTGGGCCAAAAATAATAAAAATTTAATACAAGGCTACTGATATATTATTACAATAGCAATTGAAAAATATTAAAAATACATAGGCACACATTTTTTTTATAATCATTTAAAGTTCGAATTTTGACAAAATTTATCAAAATCTCAAAAATTATCAATCATTGTAATTAAACAATTATAAAATGTTCAGTTTTCTTAACTAAGGATTGAAAATTTAAAATAAAGATTGTAATAAATAGTACATACTGTATTCAAAAAATCTAAAAAATATTTAAACACAGTTATTTTTTATAGACATTTTAAGTTCAAATTTGGACGAAATTACATATTAAAATCAATTTTAACGAGTAAAAGTATATATTATAATATTTTTATAGCATCACTGATAATTTTAGGTTAATAATTAAATAATATGAATAATATTAATTCAACTTAGCAGCTACTGTAAAATAACAATATCAATATAATTTAAAATATCCTAGACTGACATACCGTCTCCGCTCAGAATCGTTTTTCTTATACAATGATATTATATCATTGAATTCAAATTTAATACCATCCATTATAGTACAGTGATCTACTTGTAGCCTACTGTACAGCGGAGCGACATCCACTTGACCCCCTTTTTTTATTATTTAATCAAAATATTTTTGTCAAAAAGTTAATTATTTACATGGGTATTTAATAATATTTTTATTTCTTACATAGAACTAGGTACCTACTTAAATGACATGAGAAACAATTTCAAACGATTTAAAATGTATTTTTAAAATTTAAAGGAACTGTGATTTTTGTTCCTTTTGGAACGAATTTCTTCTTAACACTGTCTATATAATTTACCTCATTACGTTACTGTTTATAAATAATTTATAAACAGTATAAATATATTAATAAATTAATATCAGCAATACAAATTATAAAT
The DNA here is from genome assembly GCA_027563435.1 of Nasonovia ribisnigri. Classification (NCBI taxonomy): domain Eukaryota; kingdom Metazoa; phylum Arthropoda; class Insecta; order Hemiptera; family Aphididae; genus Nasonovia; species Nasonovia ribisnigri. The sequence continues at coordinate 76,832 of JANEHU010000932.1, read as the reverse complement.
CATTTGTTGATGTTTATAGTTAACATACCTAACTAATTTGTTTATTTATTTATGAGTTAAACAATTTAATTATTTAAATAGTATTTAGTACTCTACCTACCAATCAATAAATTCTCAATGTCATTAATCAAATAACAAATAATTAGGTAGCATTTGAATTATTATTTTGAAAAAATGGAAGTTTCTAATTATAATTATAATCACAAGACAGATTATTATTTATTATTATTATCATGATTCAATATTTAAATATAAGTACTAAGATAAATATTATTCTTTGGCCAGAATTGTTAATTTTTGTTGTTTTAAAATTATATTAATAATATGTCTTACTTAGGGTCAAAGGCTACATCATCTGTCATCATTACAATTATACGGTCAACTGGTATACCATTCTTCAACAGTGTTTGGTATGCATGTGAAACATCAGCCTAAAAACTAGTGCTACAATTAGTTTAATAATTGTTCATAATGTTCATATTATAAAAATAATGATAAATATATATTAATACAATTTTATCTTTTTCTAATTTATAACTAACATTTGTATACCTGATGTCTATAATTATCCCAGCCTTTCGAACCAGCAACCAAGAACACCCAGGTTTGTTTATTGGAATCACCAAAAAGTTCCAAACATTCATCAATAAAATTACTTGGACCAAAAATAATTACCCTTACTATGGCAAATATTACTAACACACACAGTACACTTAACAAACAGTAAATCCATACACTTTCTATAAAAGTTACACAATTAATTTTGGTTAATGAATTATAAACGGTATAAAAATATATAATATGCTTACTTTTTTGAAATAGATTGTTGTTCAACATTTTAAAAAAAGTGTAATATTTTCCCTAACTAATGAGGAAATAAATAACTTATTCCTTACAATATGTGTACTAGGTATGCTATTATACGAATTACTGCAACCATTTAGTAAGTATACATTTATAATTCTACTACATAATGAAGATAAAACATTTCAAGTGCCTCTTGACATTACATTATGACATTATTTTTTAAAACTTCTCCCACATCTTTTAAGATGTTTACCCATCTTATCGTAGATTCCTATTAAAAATTATTAACTAAATATTTAATAATAAAACTAACTTATTTATACAGCTTTGTTTACCATATAATTCATCATGACTAGACAGTACTCAGTAGCTTTTTTTAAATAAACCAAGGTATCAAACATAATTCTAAACGTCTGAACAATAGCCAACTTAATGAATTTTTATGAATTGTTAACACAAATAATGCAAAATGTTCACAAAAAAAATTATGTAGGGATGATCAAACTTTTTTCCATAGAACTAATCAAAAGAAAATTTGAAATAAAAAAAAGATATAAAGTAATTTAAATCGATATAAAATTTTTAAATTTTTCCAACATTACATCTTTTCCCCTTACAAGAATGAAAAAAATCACGTCACTGTAATGGATGTGTTAAAATTGAACTCAATATTGAATCACTGTATATAAAAATCGACGCTGAGTGGAAACGGTTTATTTTTTATTTATTTTGCTTGCCTTTATAATTTATAGTATAATTCTCGTACTATTAGAAATTAGCTAGTACTGCTAGTAGTATGGAATAAATTAGTAGTAAATAATTATTAACTTAAACATTTTGAAAATGTGATTATGTTATGTAAAATATAATAATATTATGATAATAAATAATAACTTAATATACCGTAAAAATATATTGTGCATAACTGTGAACTTGCGAAGTCCATGTCGAGTGATGACATATTATAATATTATTATAATATGAAAGTATTTAACACCAAACCACATTTTTGTTGTTATAAATTGTAATAATTTAAAAAAAAAAATGGAAGAATGGTGATGAGAAAATGAAAATCATTATTATAAAAACTTTATTTTATTTTTGTATTAACTTGACAATATAATAAATAATTTAATAACTCGACATTTCGGCACTCGTGCAGTAGTTATGATACAAACCGTAAAATGTTACCTACCAAAAAAACTACACGTTTATTTATCTATCAAAAACGGTGTATTCCACATTTCCACTTATTTATTAATTAGTAATTACAATTTATAAATCTGAAACTTAATTAATGTATTGTTGATGATCATTATTATGAAGTATTCAAAATATTATATTATATTTTGTTATAAATACGAACCACTTATACGTCAAGTCGCTTTTACGTCATTTCAGAATTCAGATAAAGAAATTTATCGATGTCTTGGTGGATATTTACTAGTTATCATTATGAGTAATATTGGGTATTATATTATGTATATGCAACTGTTCATGTTGTATATAGTAGTGACTCAAGTCACAAGTACATTCCCGTAATAAAATTAAATAAAAAATGAATAACTTTTATAAAAATATTATAGGTAGATATGTGGGTATGTCATATTTTACGGTAGGTAACAATTTACCGGGTAGGTAGGTGGTATAGCAATTTACTACATCAACGCAGTAGCTGTAGCAGTAGGTAGCACGAGTACAAACATTTCTTCTAGGTACCTCAACTAAGTTTATAGTTCAAAATTAACTTAGAATAAATTAAATCCCGTCTTGAGTACCTATGGTCATAATAAATACTGATGAATTCTAAAAGCTTTATTTCTAGTAAATACATACCAGGGTAATGCAGGCCATTGCCAATTAGTAATTGGTAGATTAGTCCCAAGGTTTGTTAAAAAGCTTTTCCAAAAGTAAATTATTTAAAAATGTTGGTATTTACTTCAGTACTTCACGGTTAGGTGAATATTATAAGATTCTACATCGGCAATTGTTCAACAATTATTCACATCAAAAATGTACATTAGCACAAATGCATAATCGAATAATTATAAATAATTTAATCTTTGAGAAAATCAGGTAAAACGAGAATTTGTTCTCAAAACAAATTTTTGATTAAATTGGTTTTGTTTTTACGTTGTAATTCAAAAATTTAGAACTCTAGTCTCTAGATGCTTGCCGTTTCACCAAAAAAATATATAAGCATTATTTAGACATCATTTTGGCTCATTTTACATTCTGAGCGGAGCAATGAATATATTGATTTTACAATAATGAGTGTTTTTTTTAATTTATGTGTCTGTCATTACCTATTAAGACAGTAAAAATGCTTTGATATTCTTCAACAGTACTTTTCTGGTAGGAAAGTGAATCTAGTTGGTACTTTGGGGGGTTAAAAGTTAAAATTTCCCAGTAGTTTTCAAAAGCGCCGTAAAAAACAAATGAAAAATTAAGGAAAAAACATGAATTTTTACGAAAACCAATTTTCGACAAAATCGATTTTGGTTTTTGGTATAACTCTAAAAGAAATGACCGTAGATACATGACATTTTGACCGAATGTTTATATAAGCATTTTATACACATCATAGCATTTTCAAAATATTCTGACTTATTTTGAGTTGTTAACGGACATTTTCAGTTTCCAATTTTTTTAGTTTTTTTTTCTATAAATGCCAATAAAATTTTATCTGTTGGGTAAGAAATCTTGAAAATTTAATAGTAGGCTTCTAATATATTGTTACAATAATATATGAAAAATATTAAAAATCCGTAATACTTTATCAATAAAAAAATGTTTATAAGCAAGTCAAAATAAATTTTTATGAGTATTTTAAGTTCAAATTTTTACAAGATTAGATATTCATTCGATTTCTCATGAGCGATTTTCTTATTTTGTTACAATTCAAAAACGAATAACTGTAGATGCATGCAAATTTCACTGAATGTTTATATTGGCATTTTTTATAAGTTTCTTTAAAAGTTTTGAATGTATTTTGTTTGTTTTTGAGCTTTTTAAGGACCATTTCAATTTACAATTTTTTTATTTTTTTTTTTATATAAATACCAATAAATGTTTATTTGTTGGGCCAAAAATAATGAAAATTTAATACAAGGCTTATAATAGCAATTGTTACAATATCAATTGAAAAATATTAAAAATACATAGGCACACATTTTTTTTATAAGCATTTAAAGTTCGAATTTTGACAAAATTCATCAATATCTCGAAAAATATCAATCTTTGTAATTAAACAATTATAAAATGTTCAGTTTTTATAACTAAGGATTGAAAATTTAAAACAAAGATTCTAATAAATAATACATACTGTAATCAAAAAATCTAGAAAATATATAAACACAGTTATTTTTTACAGACATATTAAGTTAAAATTTGGACGAAATTACATATTAAAATTAATTTTAACGAGTAAACTGTAAAAGTATATATTATAATATTTTTCCAGCATCGCTGATAATTTTAGGTTAATAATTAAATAATATGAATAATATTAATTCAACTTATCACTTATCAGCTACCGTATAATAACAATATCAATATAATTTAAAATATCCTAGACTGACATACCGTCTCCGCTCAGAATCGTTTTTCGTATACTATATCATTGAATTCAAATTTAATACCATCCATTATTCAGTGATCTACTTGTAACCTACTGTACAGCGGAGCGACATACACTTGACCCCCCTTTTTCAGTTTTGTTTGAAATTTGTACGACACAATTTTTGTCAGTGTGTAAAAAACTTGAACATTTATTATAAGGCTTTTCATAACTTATAAGTAAATTAGAACTTATAAGAACATTTTTAAAAAAGTTCAACATAAACCCCAGTAATGACCTTTAAAAATCAAATTTCGTTCTAATTGAAATATATAAGAAAAATAACATGGTAATTCGATACTGTCGGTTTTAAGGAGTTCAATATAGGCAATTTTCTGAGTAGTTAGTGCGCGGCGTATAAATTTGCGGAGTGCTTCCGTATATTGTGACATTAATAACGGGAATACAAGAATATTGATTATTTTTTTTTCTGTTAAAAGTATCAACATTTTGCTAATTGTATTACCTAACCTATTCATCCAACATAATGTCTGAAAACATATTTGAATTTGTCATGAAATTTGCTTAATTATGACTTTCTTACATTTTTAAATTAATATTTTTACTTTCATATTATCAACATTTTAAAATTCTTTGATTCAAAACGAATAAATTTAATTTTTAAGCTTTAGGTTTTTAAGGGTTTAATTTTAAAAAAAAAAGCAAAACGTTTTGAATTAAATTTCATGAAGAATTCAAATATGTTTTTATATGTTTTAGAAGAGTATAGGATACTTGGAACTATTGGCATAAGTAAGTCTATTTTGGTATAAAACGCAGACGGGATAAAATTCCCTTAAATGGTTTTAGTTATTTTGTTGTCATTCAAAAATATTAACCGTGGAAATTCACTGATTTAAAAATACAATTCCATTGATTTAATAGATATACGGAATTCCACTACAGAATTCAAAATTGGAATTTATTGATACCGCCTATAAATCATGTTTAGAAAAAGATTTATATTGATTCTGACAAGTGACAATATTATGGTTCATAATATATAAACATCTAGGTATATTACGGATATCGATTCTAGTCTATTCAGTTTTAAATCTATATTGATAAACAAGACACAACATTAATAAAAACGTGATACGTGTTCTACACATAGCGCATTTCGTGATCTAGCTATACTGATTAGTAACTAGGTAAGAAGTAAAATTAAGGAAAGATGTACATTTTAACAAATGAAACAGCTAAAACAAAATAAATATAATATTTTAGTCTTAATGATACTAAGATAGTAAGATATATCTTATCTTTAAGATAAGATTACAGTTAGTCAATAGTCATAAATCATAGTTATTTGGTGTGGATGAGTTGATTTCTGAGACTTACTCTATGTACCTATTCATATTTATAATTAATTCCAGAGTTAATTTGGGGACGTATGAATTGATTTTCATCACACATAATATAGTTGATTCCCGAACTTTAGCTTATTAGCTTTACCCTGCGGTAGACACCACGGGAAGGTGGGCTGACAAGTCACTTAACATTTTTTTTAAACATAAATATGGTTTTGGTACTGATGGTTTTGGCTGAGTACTGATATTTTTATTTTCTAACCGATTTTGGGTAAAGCTTTGTTTATCACCATAGAAATGAATAAAATGTAAAAATTACCTAATTCCCACTATTTATATGTATAATTAATGGTTACTTATTAATACATATTTATGATTTGTACATTTTCTTCAAAGTGGAAAATTTTCGAGTAGCGTGCTACATTTATGTCACACGATCACCAAACCTTTTTAATTAATAAATTTGGTCAGTTAAACGCACTTAAATATTTAATAAAGTTCGGTTTAAAAAAATTACTATTTATTCATAAATAATCAATCATTTTCTCGTTAATCAACTATAATTACCAAATTAATTTTTGAGATATGTATGAGAAATGTATATATACAGTGTATGACTTATGAATGTTTCGACGCATGAGAACAAATCGGCACGTCTTATTGATTAGTTTTATTATCTCCCCGACAAGCTATCAAGACCACAGAATATATTTTATTAATATATTAATTATTATTATTTATTTAATATATTTTATTCTATGTCAAGACATCCAAGCACCAAATAATGCCCATATTTGGGTGCAATGGAATTATAATATGATAAATGAATATTACGCAACACAAATACATTGTTACGCAACACAAATACATTGTTACACAACACAAATACATTGTTACACAACACAAATACACTATTACGCAATCGGAATTCCATCCCATCAAAAAACAGCCTACAATAATTATACTCGTGCATGCATACAGATACATTATTCACTTAAGTGCTAAAATATAATTGCTAAATACTTTTCGCAAGAGAAAACAAACATAGCACCAACACTGTTACGACCAAGATTAAAATAGCACCACACTAAAACAATTTATATAGATACACATATTTTAACCAAACTATACGCATCATAACGTATAAGGTCAGAATATTATATACATTTGTCACAGCAATACTAATCGTGCATACCTCACAAGCATTACATTTAACAAAAGTCAGAAACTCATAATTCGTTCGTAAGCGCCAATATATAATTTTTCCGAAGCAAAGAAATTAACGTCACATAGTTCATAACGCGAAGGGGGAATAAAATAAAAACAATAGTTTAAAACAATGCAAATCGGAACATAAATTCACCAGATATTGAGATATAGTTTACAACATTTAATCACATGAATTAATATGAGTACCACACCACCACAAAACTCACAAAATCTTGAAACATCGCATTCAGCACAATACTAAGTATACGCAACAGAAATACTTCCTTCGCACTTGTGCGGAACATAATAGAACATCAACGCAAAACACATCATATGAGATCACAAGCAACACACATGAAAATGCGAATGCGCTAAACACCTTTCCGTGACAATATTTCCAAAACCCGTAACAACGAGTAAAATACAATATATTCTTCACACATGCGCAGAGCACGCATGAAATTGAAAAACAGAATATTTGTGCTATAAAAATACTATACTTGGAGAAAAATAACAATAACTCACATAAGCACAAAGTCCAACAGAACACCTTTCAATCAACATTTTGCAAAAAGAACCAATGACAACTCGCAATACCACCACAGAATCAACACGCGCGTATGCACACTTTGCGTAGCAACAACAATTGAGTGGGGATAAAACAATCGCTTCTCTATACAACCACCACGCACAGACAATACACTCCCCCAGTGCAATCAGTGGAACCAGTGCACCACGATCGCCACGCTGATGCTCATCACGTCGACGCTACCACAATAATCCACATGCCGCCGCACCGTTTCCATGCCGTACTCAATAAATTTATTTTCACGAAGTCAATCTAACTACACTCGTTTCACATTGTAAACACTTAAAAAGAATTGTCATTTCAATCATTTACACTACCTAAGATTTCCCATCAATGATATCCAATCGCTATGTTTTATTCCTAAAAGGTACACCTTAAAAAGGTATCATGTATTTATCGAGGTGAGACAAATAAAAAAATAAGAGGCATGTACCGTTTCCGCCAATCTACCTACTATGGTAAAATTATAATAATTTGTATTAATTGCATTATCAGGATTTAAATATACCAATCCAAATGTATGCTTTAACCAATTATTTTGTTTGTAATCGACAATTAAACCAAGTTCTTGAATTTTCCTATACCACGAATGAATTAAATGAAACCTACATCCTTTAATGGTACAACTAGGCCATACTAATTTTACAACATTATGAATCGCCATTTCAGTCTATTATTATACTTTTTGGATTTAATATTAAATTATATTCATAACATTTAGTTGTTATAACACTTAATATTTTGAAATAGGTTTCTTGATTTTTATCGGGTAATAAACAATCGGGTCATAGATTAATGTGTAGGTACACCACATCATGTGTACCTACGTAGTTTCAGTTAACTCTGAAAATTAATTAAAGGATTTTTATGATCCACGATGAACCAAAACAATTATGATTTGTGAACTATGAAGATTTTTCTTTTTTACCAAAAATATGGAATATATTAAAATAATTATTGCATAGCACTATAGCAGGTAGATTGGCGGAAACGGGAATCGAACCTTTTTTGAATTGGCGGAAACGGGTAATGGCGGAAAGTGTAATTTCAAATTTTTGGTGGAAACGGGTAATTCCCCAAAAAAGAACTGCAGTATATGAAGTGAATATTGAGCTGGTAGAGATAGGCGCTGCTTGAAACTTCATTGTACACTCTGGGCATTGACTTTTCAAAATATATTTACAGTTCATATTCTCGAACACTGTGTCAGCCAGATTTATCTGTGTTAGTTGATGTACTGTTCCTCTTAAGAGAATCAAACTTTAAATATATAAGCAATCGAAATGTATGTGATAGATGTAGTCGCTGCTTGGAATTTCATTGTCCACTCTGGGCATTGAGTTTTCAAAATATATTTACAGATCATATTATCGAGCGCTGTGCCAGCCAGATTTATCCGTGTTAGTGATGTACTGTTCCTCCTAAAAGAATCAAACTTTAAATACCTATATAAGGAAAACCAGCAAGAGGGGAAATAAAATAATAACGTGAGTAAGTGTGCAGTAGCAGAGAATAAGCTGTTGAGAAACAACGAATAATATATGAATACAACACTATTAGTACACTATATGCGCAACATCTATTCATGATATTAAATCCTACATATCCTGACGAACAAATTCAATTAAAGTTGCTTAGTACCAAAAATATGCTAAATGAATGACGTATGACTTATTTTTCAAAAAAATGAACGTTTAAGTGTGGTAGGATATTGTAAAAAATGAATCGTAGAATAATAATAACATGCATCGATCCACACCAATCAGAGACAAATCCATTGCAACAAGGGTTAACGAGTACTGTTCGCAGTCATATGAGGTAAGTGAACAGTGAACACACGTATATTTTACACTCGAAGACGGACCATTATATAAATATTCAACTCAATACTATACAGTATTAGAATAAGAACTAGTTTGATCCACTACTTTATGCCGCCTATTTTCTTTTTTCTGCTTATTTTACTTTTTTTATTTTTATTCTACTACATATGTATATAGAACACATTGTCTTCTTTGTAATCGTGGGCTGTATGCAGCTACGAGGTTATGTCGTGCACTCGTAATACTCATTAATGATTAAATATTAGAAATTATTTGATAATAACTTATTACCGATGACGATGATGTTGGCAGTTACCTACCTACTGAAAGCTGCTGTATGTGAGCACCGCATTTCGATTAAAAATCATTTTTATTTACCGTAAAAATAGTTGGAAATAAAATAAAATTTCCTAAATAAAGTATGAGATATTTTGAAATATTTTGAATCTCTAAAATGATCATAGCTTTGTTTAAACGTGTTTACGAGTACTTACCTAATGTGTTTTTTCATTTTTTATTAATTTTTATTTGTATCTATTTTCACGATAAGTAGTCGAAATAATGTTTCGATTTTCAACTTCAGCATCTTTTCCGGTGGAAAAATGAATCTAGCTGATGCATTGAGGAAGTCAAATTATTGTTAAAATTTAAAATTCACAGTCGTTTTCAAAAGCAGAATTGCATGCTTAAAAAATTGTATACCAAAATTAAAATATACCTAATACATTTTTAAATAAGTTTGTATATTTTTAGATAATTATAGCGATAATTGTTAAAATAATCGCACTTTATAGGTATTAAGTATATTATAACCTATATTCTAAGATTATAAATAAAAACAACCTTTTAGTTAATAATTATATTAATATTATATATAGGTATATTTTTTGAATTTTGCCAATGCATAATAATAATAAAAATAAATATGATACATTTTATATAATATTATTATTACCTATACCAAGGCCGTAACTGTAAATCAATTTTTGGTGGTGATTTAAAAAAATGTTTATATTTATGAAAATATAAAATAATTCTTGTTACAATATTCAATATCTAGGTACTGTTAATTTTTTTCTACTTAAAAAAAAATAGTGGAAAATAGACCTTTGGACTCATCCTCCAGTTACGGCTATGTAGGTTTCCAAAAATATAAGGATAAAAGTTTAACACACGAAATTGTCTAATTATTAGTTTGAGGATATTGTCCAAAACTTGTTGATATTATATTTTCTATTTAGTAATATTTCTGCTTAATAATTGACAAGGTGTTGACTGAATATTATTATAACCATCTAAAATAGCGTAGAACGAAGGGTATGCATGTTCACATTTACACTCACCGAAAGGATCATTTAAATCTACATTAGAACATACAAATCCTGCTCCATAATCATTGGAAAATTTACCCTAAAAAGAATTAAATTATTAAAAATAGATAAATTAAATATTTTTATTTACCAAATAATATTACTTTTTCATTAAATGACGCTTGAGTATCTATACACCAACTACTTGTATCTTGTTTTTGTAAGCACATCTATAATTTTAGTTATAAAAAATTAATTAATTTTTATATAAATTGGTAAACATTTTTGGTTAATTAAGATAATTCTTTATTATATAATTTTTTAACTAACTGATAGTGCCCATATCATACAACAAGATAATATAACAATACAACACTCATCCCTATATTATTTCATAGACTCATGTTTTTTCTCCATGGTATAAAATACTACAAAATATGGACACAACAGCTAGGTACCAAAACGAACAAAGAATCACAGTGGGATGCGTGGCTGATTTTGAACCTTTAAATAGTACTTAGATAATAAGTAATAACTAATAACTGAATACATTTATTAATCTAAGGTTTTTTTTTACATCATGATCTGATTTTCAAAGAAACGTAATTTATTTACATTGTAAAACAATACGATTTATCAAAACGAAATTATTTTGGAACAACATTTATTTATGTACAACTCAGTTACATATTTTACTATGCATTTGTGTACGGTGTACCTATACGTTTGTAATTTAAGTACCTATATTATTTTTATAATTTGTGACAAACTTACAACTATCAGTAATATTTAACCAGCTTTGTTTCTTCTTTCACCAATCATAAGTATTAAATCCAACATCAAATAATTCTTAGATTATAATTTTGTTTTAAAATGTACAAATATTTACGATGATAATGAATATTTCTAAAATAAAATAGTGAGTATAAGCTGATTAGCGAAAAATATTATGGATTTTTACAAAGAAATATGCAATATGGGAAAGTCATTTGATGCAATTTAATTATTTATCAAACATTTGAAAGCGTGTTAGTTGTACCAGTTACTTCCGTATCAGCCGAAAACATTTTTTCAACAATTAGAAGAATAAAAGCATGTTTACGGACATCTATGACAATCATACGCGTCATCATAATATTAAGCATTGATATCAATTGAAAGTGAGTTATTGACGAGTTCACCAAAATTAAATTTAGAATTAAATTTACTAAATAAATATTATAAATAGTTACTATTAGGTATGTGATTGACTACATACTAAATTTAAAAAAATAAATTAAAAATTCCCTTCAAAAATGAATATATTATGCAAATAATGATTTTTTTTATATTAGGTATACAAAATTGAATTAAAAGAGTTGAAATAATTTATAAGTTATTATGAAATGTAAACATTTCAAATGTATACTTGTATTAGTATATTATTAGTTTATTAAACTGAGTAAGTAGTGTTCTAAGCATGATGATAAAATAGATGATAGATTTCACTTACATAGTTGTACTTCAAAATTTATTTATAAAAATTATAAATACAAGGTGTCCCACAACACACTGTACCTAATTAGTAATTACAGTAATTATTACTTCCTACATTATGTAGGTTACAAATTAGGTATACAATATTACATGCAACATCAGGTACTAAATATTAGGCTACAATTCATTTGCGCACATTTACCTTTTTTACAACCCATTTGCTCATAAAAACAACTCATTTACGCAAAATATTAATAAGTAATAACTTATCTATTAATAAGTAATTTATTAATTTATGTTTAATTTGTATACCTCTTGAATAGTCAAATCACATAAAGAAGTCGGTGTAATGGGTGTGTCAGGGTTCAATTGAAATTTAAAATATGTTTTATCTTTCGGAAAACCTGCATCCGTTAATACAAATTTTATGTTTTCCTAGAAAAATATAATTTATTGTATTATCATCCAGCTCTGCACTTTGTAGAATGTAGGTGATAATGTTTCAATACCATTGTATAATTTGTGCTTGATGAATTCATTGGAGCCATTCCTGTATTTATTAAGTCCGGAGTGCATTGATTAAAGCAGCCGGCCAGATGAATAACGAAGAAATCCGTATTAGAAGCTATTACCTTAATGTCCAACCCTTTTTAAAATATTTAAAACAAACATCTTATTTTTAATTTATAAGCGAGTCATAAAACCAATATTTGTGTACAGAATTATAGTATAATATAATTCTGGTCGTTATATCCTATTAGGTTCCACGTTATACTCATGTGTCCTGAAAAAATGTGAAAACAGTTGTGTTCCCAATAAAATCAACTTTTGTATGTTAACAGCTATTTTTTTTAATGAATCTTAGAAGTACTTATTTTTGTAAGATATTGGTGCTCAAATGATCATTAATTTTGAATCATCACTTTATTAACTATGCCCTATGACTTATCTAAAATTTTGTGAAGTAATTAATAGTTTTACCTTTTACGTAAAATAAAACTGGAATAAATATATAATAATTAATATTGTATAAGAATGAGGTATCCATGTTAAAGTTATTGATTTTATTTTTGTGCTACATCGAATTTCCGATTTTATCATTAAAGCGAATAAAAACAATCAGTAGGTAGGTACATATACTTGCACAATAAGTCATTGAGATAACTTACTATAATATAATTACAATATATGATATGAATCACATAATGGTGGAAGTAACCTATTAGTTATACACCACTTTTATATTATAAATATTATATATTTTTTTTTAATATTTATAATATTATGGTATTTTGTTTCAATTAAAACCTGAAGGGTTGCAATATTTAATTTTGCTCAAGGACATTTGACGGACGAAAAGGTTATATCAGTTGAATTTCTCCCGTTAGATTTTATAATGTATTGTTTGGACCAGATTGCGATGAGGTTTTTGTCATATGGTGCGCAACTAAATTTATATCATTATCTAAGAGTAGTGTACCAGTAAGGCTGCGTCATTTTCAAATTTGGCTTTAATTTTATTTAAACACCATTTATCGATCTTTAGGAAAAAATATCTATGTTTAAAATGACAAAAGATACAACCTATACATATTTAAGGATTAAGTTTATACACACATTTATTATAAATATACATAGATACTCACAAGGAAATTTTGGTCTGGTATACTGGTCTATTAGTGATGAACCTAAGAATTGTATGCCAATTCCCAAATCAGGAAAAGTACGTTTCATCACCTCGAGGTATTTTTGTAAATTTTCAGTATATCCCGGAAATTCTAAGGAATATTGCTAAACAAACGAAAAAGAATAAAATAAATATTTATTGAATTTTTTTTATAGAACATTATTAATTTTGATAATTCTGAAAAATGTTCTGTTAGAACAGGCATGTAAAAATAAAACCAAAAGTTGGTGTCCCTCTGCTGTACGCCTGTACAGTAGGTTACAAATAGGTAGATCACTGGATGGTGTTAAATTTGAATTCAACGATATATTATCATTGTATACGAAAAATGATTCTGAACGGAAACGGTTTGTAAGCCTTCGGTCATCAGTACCCACGAATAATATTTTTAAATTACAACAAAATTTCTTATATTATTATTATTAGTTATTTAATATGTAATTTCGCCAAATTTGAATATAAAATAACAATAAAAAATACTGTGTTGGTATATTTTTTAGGTTTTTTGGTTACTGAATAATCTATACTTACGTGGAACCTTGTTTTAAATTTGAACATTTTATAAATTTTTATCTACAAAATTGTTTTTGATATTGAGCGTAGCGATGAATGTATTGGTTTTATTTTTATTTATTTATTTCTTTTTTCTGGTAGACATTTTTTTTGTTGATAAAGAATGAAAAACTTATGAGGAATGTATTCAATTTTCAAATCTTAGATTTAAAAATGAAATTTTTATGAATTTCTAAATCATTGTAATTTGCACATTTTTGTGATTTTTACGTATTTTGTCAAAATTTGAACTTGATTTGCTTATAAAAAAATTGTGTCTATATTTTTTAAATATTTTTTAACTGAAATTGAAATTGTAACAATATATATTAGGAGCTTTGTACTAAATTCTCATGCTTTTTGCCCCAAAAAATAACCTTTTATTGACACTTTTAGGAAAAGAACTAAAAAAAATGAAAACAGAAAATGTTCGTAAACATCTCAAAATAATTATTTTGAAAACGTTTTTGTGTATGAAAAACGCTCATATAAACATTCAGTGAAAATCTCATGTACCTATCTACACTCTACAGCCATTTGTTTTAGAGTTACACAAAAACTAAAATCGATTTTTTCGAAAGCCGATTTTGCGTAAAAATTGTCGATTTTCATTAATTTTTTTTTATTTCCCGGTGCTTTTGCAAACTATTGAAATTTTAGATTCTGAGCGGTGCGATGAATGTATTGATTTTACAATGATGTGTGTTTTTTAATCTTTTTAATTTTTATTTGTGTCTGTTATCACCTTTTAGGATAGTAAAAATAATTAGATTTTCTTTAGTAGTATCTTTTCTGATAGGAAAGTGAATCTAGTTGGTACTTTGGGGGGTCAAAAGTTAAAATTTCCCAGTAGTTTTCAAAAGCACCATGAAAAACAAATGAAAAATTAAGGAAAAACGTGAATTTTTACGGAAAACCAATTTTCGACAAAATCGATTTAGGTTTTTGGTATAACTCTAAAAGAAATGACCGTAGATTTTATACACACCATAGAATTTTCAAAATATACTTATTTTGAGCTGTAAACGGACATTTTCAGTTTCCAATTTTTTTAGTTTTATTTTTTATAAATGTCAATCAAATTTTATTTGTTGGGTTAAAAAGTTTGAAAATTTAATACAAAGCTCCTAATACATTGTTACAGTAATATGTGAAAAATATTAATAATACATAGTCACAATTTTTATTTGTAAGCATTAAAGTTCAAATTTTGACAAAATACGTAAAAATCACGAAAATATGCAAATTATTTTGAGTTAGAATTTCATAAAAAATTTTCTTTTTAAATCTAAGCTTTGAAAATGTAACATATGATATCTCATAAGTTTGCCTAAGTTTATCAAAATAAAAATATCTAATACCAAGACAAATTAAATTTTTATGAGCATTTGAAGTTTAAATTTTTACAACATTGGATATTCACTCGATTTTTCATGTAGCGATTTTCTTATTTTGTTGCAATTCAAAAACGAATAACTGTAGATGCAAATTTCACTGAATGTTTATATTAGCATTTTCTATACACCATACAATTTTGAAAATATTTTGACTCTTTTTGAGCTTTTTACGGACCATTTCAAATTTCAATTTTTTTAGTTTTTTTTTTATATAAATACCAATAAATTGTTATTTGTTGGGCCAAAAATCATGAAAAACTAATACAAGGCTCCTAATACATTGTTACAATATCAATTGAAAAATATTAAAAATACATAGGCACATATTTTTTTATAAGCATTTAAAGTTTGAATTTTGACAAAATTCATCAAAATCTCGAAAATTATCAATTGTAACTAAACAATTATAAAATGTTTAGTTTTTATAACTAAGGAATAAAAATTTAAAACAAAGATTCTAATAAATAGTACATACTGTAATCAAAAAATCTAAAAATATATAAACACAGTTATTTTTTACAGACATATTAAGTTCAAATTTCGACGAAATAACATATTAAAATCAATATTAACGAGAAAAAGTATATACTATACATTTTTCCAGCATCACTGATAATTTTAGGTTAATATTTAAATAATATGAATATTATTAGTTCAACTTACCAGCTACCGTATAAAAACAATATCAATATAATTATTTAAAATATCCTAGACTGACATACCGTCTCCGCTCAGAATCGTTTTTCGTATACAATGATATTATATCATTGAATTCAAATTTAATATCATCCATTATCTAACCTATTTGTAATCTACTGTACAGCGGAGCGACATCCACTTGACCCCCCTTTTTTAGTTTTATCCCTCCAAACTACCAACTAGATTCACACTCCTATCATAAAAGATGTTCATCAAAACAATTTTAAAATTTTTACTTCTCTAAACAGTAATAACAGACCCAAATAAAAAAAAAATTAAAAAAACACATCATTGTTAAACCAATACATTCATTAAAACAATATAATTAAAAATTCTTCTTGAACCAAAGTTTGATATTATTGTATACAATTAATTTTATTCATGATGTGAAGATTCTGTGAGAATTATTAAATTAACCTTGAATATATAAAAAATTATAATTAAAACTAAACTACCTATGTATATATTTATATATCTATATATCTCGGCTTGAATATCCTACAGAAAAAATTTGAACAGATGCCTTAATGAATTTAAAAATTAAAAGTAAATAGATCCTTACGTCATACTCCAAACTATTAATGATGATACCACTTATCCCTTTATGTTCTTCCAAAAAAGCTTTTAAGCTTTTCATTTCATCTGCCGAGTTGAGTCCGCCGTTACTAGCTTCATTAGCAAGCACTTGGGACCATTCTGATTCACAAGCGTGGCCATAGTATACAAATATAGACTTAGAACAATCTTTCAATAATTTGTCTAAATCGTCTACATAAATTATAAAATAAATACATGATCAATTAAAATCTTTAGTATAATTTTGTTATTCTATTATCTAGACTCCCGAGTTTAATTGAGTAGCTTGTTTAAGACTGGATTAGACAATAAGCAAGTACTTTCTTAGGTTACCAACCAAAAAGGGGGGCATCAAGTCAGTTTTGAAATCTTTACTTATCAAAAAAATATTTTATTATTTTATGATGTACGAACATTGCCTAAAAAAATAACTGCTTAGGGTGTTTAGGCCATAACCTATGATGGCATTATTTGAAAAGGTTTCAGGAAAACAGATCTAAATCTGGATTTTTGGATCTAGTTGCACACAGATCCGTGACTGATTTACTGTGAATGCGCTAAAGTGGATGGAACATGGACTCAGAGCTTTGTTCGAACGCGTGTCGAGCTATGCGTGATAGCAGTGTTTCTGACTCCAAGTGCCCAGGTTAGGTCTAGAGGTCGTATGACTGCGAGAAACGTATCCTTAAACTGGTTTAATATTATGTATTGTTATGGCCAACCGTCTGGGTCCGACAATTTGAGTTTGCATTTGACACAACTCTACTGCGCTTGCCCTCGCTAGTTGTTCAGTAATAGTTGGACCGCTTATTGAAAAAAAAATATTAGTACCGTCGTTTTCGACTATTTTCGGGTAAATTATAATATTTTTTGTCCCGGGGAATGGCTTTTTATCTATGATGGTGTTATAATAATTATCATGGTTGTAACATTGTGACATTGTTATTTATTTATTTAATAATTTTATTTATTTTATAAGGGTATAAATTAGGTAACAGTTAATATTAGAGATACGATATAGAATATAATATACATGACAAATATGTTAAAATATTTTAAACAATAAAACGAAAAAGAGGTAGAGAGGTTAAATACAATAGGAATATAATAATAAGTGATAAAGATAGAAAAGAAAAAGTCTAATTGGTTTACTGTATTAATGGACAATAGTAGATAACAAAATATTTACAGGTATACAAGACATGTTGTTTTGGGAATTATGTCTTATATAAAATAATTCTTTATTTCGAATATTAAGTTTATTTGTTTTTAAAGTGATATTGCTTAGAAGAGAGGAATCGTCTATTTTAAGTATTGACAGTAAATACTTATTTATCAAATAATACATAGGTATCATATAATTAGTAATATGTCATATAATATTATATTCATTTATTTTATAGTGATACGGACGGGGGTTTATCTTACATTTTTTAGTGCTGCCGAAAGTCTTTCATTAATCATTAATCTAGCCTTAATTTTGTTTGAAAATTGAAACATATCATTTCATATAAACTGTAATACTACATTGTCTATTTTTCTTATAGTCAACCCCAAAAATTAAGTTTAGTAATATTGCTTATACATTTAAATGTCGTAACTATTTGGCTTTACGTAATATATTATATACATTAATTTTAGCAATATTACCCAATATAAGTTTATTTGTGTCGGGATCAGGACAACCAAAAATTTTATATTTTAAATCCACGTAAACACCATCGTAAAATATAGACGTGCACTCGTTTGGTATGTCTGTAACTTCGACAGCCTTTGTACCACACACGTCTTTGGCCATATACATGAAAGAACATGCTGATATTCCAGGGTCTGAAAACCAAAAAATAAACTCATATTTTATACAATTTTTTCGTATATAACTTATCAAAAATACAACTAAAGATAAAAACAGCAGCAGACTAAAAAAGTGATTAAAACTGTGTCCAAACAATTTATTGTATTTCATTTTCTCAGTCAATCTATTTTTAAATTAGGTAGGACTCTTGGAAGTGCATTTCTTAAGGAATACTTTTATGCATACGGCTAAAATAGAAGGTAAGGCTATGTGCTTGATATCGATACCTACAGATTGATTTTTTTTAATTACAAAAACATTATAAGATAAAATGTATATACGACACTTTAAACTAGCTTTAGCCTGTATTATCAAATTAAAAAAAAAAAAAATTTATAATTTTAAAATCGTTACTTTAAAGTATTTAAATTGTAAATATTTATTAATTTTGAAAAAATAACTCAATTTATTTTCTGGATGGAGTGCGGAGCAATGAACGTATTAAATTCACAATTGAAGTGTGGTGTTTTTTTATTCCTATCAGTGGGAGGGGGAGGGGGAGTGACTTTTTTTAAAAATCTTGCATCTCAAAAAAATGTATGTTCAAATGAAAATTTCTATAGCATTATTGAAAAAATACACTGTAATAAAACATCTTTACGCTCTATATGTGTACAGAATAAGGATTCCTTTGTATTAATCGTAGAAACAAAATATTTACAGATTTAACTTTAACGTCGAGTAAGCAACATCAATAATTTCAATAATAATTAATTCTGATTCTGAGATCATAAATGTTGGATATTTAAAATATATTTTATAGGGCAGGTACTAGGTATATTGTATTATGTGCAATTAATATTATAAGGAATAATTTAAAGCATATTTATTTTTAAAACATAATATGAATTTAATGATCTTTATTAGATCATTATTGTTCGAACGATCAGTTTTCAGCTTCGACATTTCAATTTTAAGCTTTTTATTGTGATTGTTGTAAATTACTGAGATAGATTTTATTGCAATTTCAGCATCTATAATATAGATACTAAATAGTATAATAATACCAGATTAAGTAATTGATGAGCTGAGATTAAAAAAAAGGAGATTTGATTTTGTGTTATAGAAGTCGAACTGTAAATATTTATTGCTGTAATTCTGTATAATATGAGTAATATAATAAAAAAATTATTTTTAAAATTATTGAATTGCCACTATATATTAACTGAAATAGGAATTTTGTTTTAAAAAATTGTTAATCTTAAGTAGGTAATATACTAGCATATATGTTACGTATTATAATAGTAGGTACAATTTATTTTGGTAACGTATTTTATATCGATGATATTAAAAATTATAACAATTTAAGGCATCATAGGGGAGGCAACTTGATAACTTAGAAGATAGTTGCATTGTAGGAGAAATACAAGGACGAGATGGCTGACGGCATTTTGCACAGAGTTCGCACGACAACTTCGAAGTTTGATCTTGAAATTAACGAAGTATTAGTTCTGATCGAAGACATGTGCGTGCTCATGTGCGGCAGTATGTTGACAACATTGGGAATGCCAGCGCCAAATCGTTCGACGCACGATGCATTCAATCGTGAATTGCAACGGGAGAAAGACCATGATCGAGATGAGCTGGCTAAAAGAGTCCGAACAAATGTGCTAAATGTGACAGCGAAATTGATGCGAGAATGCAAAATCTTCTTTTAGGATGAATGCACGATGGCGCATAAACTAGCTCTGGAGGCAGTTGACCGAACGATGAAGGATTTACGAGGTGATTCGAGACGATTTGGTGGGGCAATGATATTGCTCTCTGGAGATTTTCGTCAAACACTTCCCGTCATCCCGGAATCTACTGCTGCCAATGAACTTAATGCATGCCTGAAATCGTCGTTTTTGTGGCTGCATGTCAAGATGTTGAAATTGACCACGAACATGAGAGTTGCGTTTCAGAATGACCCATCGGCTGCTGAATTCTCGAGACAACTGCTGGCGCTTGGCAATGGCCAAATTCCGGTGGATGTTTCGACTAGATTAATATCGTTCCCGGAAAATTTTTGTGAGTTCACTTCGTCGAAGGAGGAACTCATTACAAAAGTGTTCCCAAGCATTGAAGACAATTATAAACATCTTGATTGGATAAGTGAACGCGTAATACTAGCAGCGAAGAATAAGGACGTCGATAGATTGAATTGTATTCTTCAAAGTAAAATCGCTGGAGAATTGCGTTCGTACAAATCCGTTGACAGCGTGACCGACGTAAATGAAGTGACCAACTATCCGTCGGAATTTTTGAACTCGCATGATGTGCCAGGAAACCGCCGCATAATTTACAGCTAAAGGTGGGATCGATCATTATTATGTTGCGGAATCTAAACCATCCTACATTGTGCAATGGTACGCGATTGTCCGTCAAGAAACTGATGAAAAATGTAATACAAGCAACGATCATCAAGGTCAAATTCAAAGGAGAGGAAGTCCTAATCCCACGAATTCCGACCATTCCTACAGATCTTCCATTTCAATTCACGTGGATTCAGTTTCCCATTAGATTGGCTTTTGCAATAATAATCAATAAATCGCAAGGCTAATCGTTGGAAGTCTGTGGGATCAATTTAGAATTTTCATGTTTTTCGCACGGTCAGCTGTACGTTGCCAGTTCGCGTGTTGGCAAACCGTCTTCGTTGTTTGTTTTCACGCCAGAAAACAAAACGAAAAACATTGTTTATCAGATGGCACTTAACTGATTTCTATTTCAATTCAAATAAATCAATAAATAAATTCTTGAACTATATGTTTTATTATCACTCTAAAGTTTATCTGAATGCGTTAAGTTCGCCGGGTCTACTTAATATTAAAAAAAACTTTTTGGCAAAACAACGTTTGCCGGGTCAGCTAGTCATAAAATCAAAATTGGTGCAAAGTATCTACGGTTATTAGTATTTGAATAACAACAAAATATGAAAATCGTTGTGTGATAATTTGTTAATTTATGGTTGAATATGCAATGTAGTTATATGAAACTTCAAATACTCTTAAAAATGTAATTTGACTATCCTGTAAAGTATTTTTTTATGTTAAATGTAGGAAAACTTAAGTGTAATCTTGTATTATATTTTCAAAGCTTAGATATAAATTTGGAAAGTTTTTATGAATTTCTAACTCCTAATAATTTACCAATTTTAACAGTGTTGGGGAGTAACTTAACTTAAGTTACAAGTTATTGTTACGAAATTACTTTTTAAGTAATTTTATGGTAATTTAATTACATTTTATTGTAAGTAATTTAAATGTAATTTAAGTTATTTTTTTGTAGTAATTATTACTAAATTGATCGTTACCTTTTTTTGGTTTAATAAATGTTAAGAACTTATTGATATTGAGTGTAAATATTAAAATATTCCATACACCTAATTATTATAATTTATAAGTAAAATTTTCTGAACTTGTGACAAAATACTTTTGTTATTATAGCTATTGACGTTTGTTTAACATATTAACAGGAGATATATGCACTAAAAAGCGATCTAAAATTTATTAGTGACTGTAATTTTGAAAACGCATTTTTGTTTAAAATAAATTTTAAAAATAAAGATTAATATTTAATGTGTAGGAAAATTAATATTAATTGTTAATAATATCATATTGTTGATTGTCATTATTTAGTTTGTGTATTGTCATATAGAAAATCTCCATGATATTTAAAAAAAAAAGTAACTTCTATTGTAATTGAGCTACTTTTTAAACTCAAATGTAATTTGACAAAATAAAAAAAAAGTAACTTAAAAATAATTTAGTTACAATTTTGATAAGTAATTAGTAATGTAATTTAATCACCCAAAATAAGTAACTTCCCCAACACTGAATTTTAATGAATTTTGTCGAGATTTTAACTTCTGACGCTCATAAAGAATTATTATGGATTTACACTCAAATTTTATTTTAATATCCAATAACAGCAACTTACGACGAACTTAGTATTACATTTGCAATTTTTTTTATCGAGCATAAAATATTTAATTGACAATAATTTAAAAAAAAACTAATAAAATCGTTATTCTTCGTTTCAATATCCAATTTCGTACAAATTGAAAGAACTATAAAAAAAAAACCTGTAGATACCTATATATTTTTTAGACTAACTGATATTGCAACCATGAAATTTCAAGCTTTTCAACCCAACGAAAAACATTTTATTGACATTTACAGAACGACAAAAAAAAAATTTTAAATTTCAAATATTTGTAAACAGTTCAAAACCAATCAAAATATTTTGAAAATTTAGTACGTATTATTTTAACTAACATTTTTAGTTTTTTTTCAATTTTGTGAATAAATAATTTGAAAATGTTATTCATTTGTAGCAAATAAAAATATTTAAAAGACATAGTTATTTTTTATAACAAAGCATTTTAAGTCAAATTTTGACTCAAATCGAAAAATCATGAGAATGTACAAATTATTTTGTAGTTAAAAATGCATGTATTATTAAACAATTATGGCTCGAAATTGTAATATTAAGGTTTCACATAATCCATTTTTCCAGGAATTTTAAAAATGTTTAATCGTAAAGCCATTTTTATATAAACATTTTTTTTTACAAACGATTTAAGTTTAAATATTCAATAATGACTACATAGGTAAGATTTTTGTATTAAGTATAACAAAGGTATAAAGTTATGATTATATAATATATCCTTAAACTATTTTTTGTAATTTTTCGAAAAAAAAGTCGAAGATTTATATTGAAGTAGAAACTTTAATTAATATTCCACAATATAGGTACGTACTAAAATTATAATTTAATAATTTCCTATACACAATAAAGTATTAAAAATATTAAAATACATTTTCAACATTTTAAGTATATCAGTCAAAAAGCTGAAAATCTAATACAATAAGGGGCCAAATGTGATTGTTACAGAAATTATCAACAATTATATGAATAAATATAATATACAAACGAGTATAAAGTATTAAGTAAAACTAATAAAACTTATGAAATCCTACATCAAATACTGAATACTAATAAGTACCTATAATAGAATAAATGCATTCGTAGACATTTATGTAGGTAATTAATGTTTTTTTTTTTTTTTTTTAAATAGTCTATTTAAATAAAAAGCTCACCTTTTGCACACTGAGATTGTGTTTGTACTGTTAAGATAAGAATGTTACTAATTAGAAGTAAAGAATCGTAAAAGTACATTTTTATTAATTTTGTATTATATTATGCAGATTTAAAATTATTCACACATTCCGTCAGAGTTATTATCTAAGTATTTAAATCATATAAATGTTGTTTATAATAAACCAACTTGTATAATTTATTTTGATAGTAATGTGTTTTAATAAATTAGTCTAAATGTTAAATAATAAATAATTAGGTATACATAATGTTTACATTAAAGCTATTTGCACAATGAATACTAAGCGGGTTTTTAAACAATTGCGCACATAAAAACATGTTGCATGTACAAACATTTTTGGTATTTTTTATTTAATGATGACATTTTATAAGCTGTATAGTTTGTAATTAATAACTACAGAAGAATATTTATGACTTAAAAAACAGTTATATCGTAAAATTGCCCTAAAACTATAAAATATTACCTATAAAAAAAAATCAAATTTACCTGTTACAATTCATAAGTGGACGAATTAAATTGAAACTTAACTTTTATATAACAATAATAATATAAACAAAACATAGACAAAAATGTAATACATATAAATAAAATATCCCTATATTTACGGTATATTCAACTTTGAAATAAAATTTATATACGAATTAGCAAGGTTAGTATCCACATATATTTTCATTTAAATTTCAAACTTGAAATATAATACAAAATTGACAAAAAATATATATTTGTATTGAAGTTTAAATTATCAAAATGTACGGATTATAAAAAAAACAAAAGTGGAAATAATCACTGCTCTACTATAGTCTACTTGTAATTATGTAGGTCACTGGATAGTATGTTTATGGGAGCCTATAAAAAAAACCTAACTTAATTTAACCTAACCTTTTATTTTTTAGTATACATATATCTATTCAAATTTCAATACAACATAATACATATAATGTCTACGCACTGCGCACAACACACACATCTTTATTTAACTCCGTTCAAATTCTTTACCGTTCTAGTTTTTTGCAACCGATTATGTAAAAATATTAATAATATTCTTAGTCCGTATGGTTCAAAGCAGAGATCTTGATATTTATACGAAAATACAATTACCTACAGTTAAAAATAATCTAACTACTTAACTTCAAATTTATATTGCTGAACCTCCATTACTTTTTGAGTTTTGACCTAAATCTATATGAGTGGTGGAAATCGAGAGAAAACAAATTCCCAACTCTTACAGCGTTATCAAAACAATATCTCGCTATTCGTGTCACATCAGTGAGCTCTGAGAGATGTAGGTAGGTACCTATTTTTCCACTGTTGGAAATATAGTGACCTCAAAAAGAAGTAGCTTGTTGACAAGACATGTTAATATTGATCTTTGTTCCAAAATAGAATATTATTAGTTCAATAATATTTAATTTTACTAAGGTTACTTAGATATTGAATTATTTTGTTTATTTATTATAATTTATTTCCTATAAATTCCTGTCACATTATTATTTATTTATGATATATATATTGTCAATTTATATAAAATTGTCTTGTGTTTCTCAATCTATAGGTTAGGTTTTTCTAAAATAAAACATTAATTATTATTATTAAATGTTAACCATCCTCAACCTAGTTATACTCTACATCAGGGGTCACCAATTAATATTTTCCACGGGCCACATTAAGAATTCAAAAAATTCTCGCGGGTCATACAAATTCAAAGTACATAATATTTATTATAATATGCCGGTTGGCCAAAAATATTTTATTTATAAATAAAAAAAAAAATATACACTTATTTATTATTATGTTACTAAAACTAATGAAAATATAATTTAATTTAATATATTTATGAAACAATTAATAATTAATATTTTTAATGAGAAAAATGGCAGATCTTGCTTTCAACTAGCTGCTTTAAGTCGGGGTTGTGGATTGTGGTCGCTATCTTCATCACCATTTCAAAGTGTTCGTTGGTGAGTCGGGATAGGAATTTGTTTTTGAATAATTTATTTTTAGATTCTGAGCGGAGCGATGAATGTATTGGTTTTACAATGATGTGTGTTTTTTTTTTTATTTTTTGTGTCTGTCATCACGTTTTGGGACAGTAAAAGTGCTTAGATTTTCTTCAATAGTACCTTTTCTGATAGGAAAGTGAATCTAGTTGGTACTTTGGGGGGTCAAAAGTAAACATTTTCCAGTAGTTTTCAAAAGTACCGTGAAAAACAAATGGAAAATTAAGGAAAAAACGGGAATTTTTACGCAACATTGATTTTCGATAAAATCGATTTTGGTTTTTGGTGTAAGTCTAAAAAAAATGACGGTAAATACATGAAATTTTTACTGAATGTTTATATAAGCAGTTTCTATATACCATACCGTTTTCAAAATATTTTGACTTATTTTGAGCTGTTTACATGACCGTGAAGATGGCCCACCCAATTTCTCTCAAACCAATCTAACCTATATCAACATTTAGCAAATAATTGGCAAGAATTAGCAAGTTAGGTTTTAGAATTTGCAAGTCGTTATTTTTAAGTACGGGACAAAAATAAAAAAAGGTGGACCAACTTCACGTAGCCCACCTTTTTTCACCCACACGTTCGAAACTGGTATCAATCGATTCCTTATAATTAGCAAGTATTTGCAAGTTCAAAAAAAAAATTTGCAAGTCCACCTTACGACCTGTGCGAACTTTCAAAGTTCGGTGGGCCAGCCCACCTTTTTTCACCCACACGTTCGAAACTTAATGATAAAACTTTATATTGATTTTGTAAAATAAAATCTATCGTTTCCTATTCTTTATATTACCTATTCTAAGGTAGTGTGTATAAGTATAATAAAAATAAATAAAATAACACATGAAATAAACTTTTATTTAATAGTGAATACTTAGGTAATAAACACTTTTGAAATTATCTTTATTCAAATTATTTGTTTTTCTTAAGTAATTACTAAATTATTCTTAAACTATGATTGGTGCTTAACATAACTTTATTTAGCTTAATTAATATTTGATGTACATTATAATATGTGGCGTGATTAAAGTATTTTTATCGGATACATTTTTTACTTTTTTTTCTAAGTCGTTGTGTTGTTCCCAAGAACCAGATAATCGTAAAACATATGTTAAATAATGCCCAGGCACATGGGCAATTGCAGCAGTTAGTATATACCTAAAATAAATAAATTTAAAATATTTGATTAACTTAATTTACAAATTTCTATATCTCTTTATTTTAGTTTATCCTATAGTTAAACTTACTCATAATTTTCAAAATTCAACTTTTTGGGCAGTTCTTGAAGGTAGCATTGAAAAGCTTTACACATTTCTCGAAGAAATTTACATCGAAGTGCCACGATGAAATTTCTTTCCATCAAAAATGTACTACCATCATTACATTTCTTATACGAAAATTTCAAATTCTTCAATACTAATTGCATCGAGCGTAAGCATCCGGAATAATTGATTTTTTGTCTTAGAGCATTAAGTATCAATTGTGCAGTTGGGTACTCACCTCGATCGTAGAACTTGTGCACAGTTCTCCTAACAACATCAGAATCAAAATCGTCGAGCTCCGATACAATTTTTGCACGTTTGTGACCTTTGCTTGGAGACTTAAATACCATAACTGACGTTGATTCTTCGGCTTTTTCTTTTGCTTCGGAGCAAATACGTCGGACAGTGTGAACTGACAATCCACATGCTTCGGCAGTACGTATTTGTGTATTTTTTTAAATTTTTTTTTTCATTTCTTACGATGGAAATGTTGATTAGTAAAAAAATAATATTTTTATTGTTATAAGTTTATAACTATAAGTAAAAAAATATTTTAGCAGAGTTGAACGAAAAATTTTTAAACCTAAATTGCAAGTACTTGCTAATTATAAGGAATCGATTGATACCAGTTTCGAACGTGTGGGTGAAAAAAGGTGGGCTGGCCCACCGAACTTTGAAAGTTCGCACAGGTCGTAAGGTGGACTTGCAAATTTTTTTTTTGAACTTGCAAATACTTGCTAATTATAAGGAATCGATTGATACCAGTTTCGAACGTGTGGGTGAAAAAAGGTGGGCTACGTGAAGTTGGCCCACCTTTTTTTATTTTTGTCCCGTACTTAAAAATAACGACTTGCAAATTCTAAAACCTAACTTGCTAATTCTTGCCAATTATTTGCTAAATGTTGATATAGGTTAGATTGGTTTGAGAGAAATTGGGTGGGCCATCTTCACGGTCATGCTGTTTACAGACATTTTAAATTTCCAATCTTTTTGGTTTTTTTTTTTTTAAAATCAATAACATTTTATTTATTCGTTAAAAATTCTTGAAAATTTAATAGAATGCTCCTAATATATTGTTTCAAAGGCACATGAAAAATATTAAAAATCTGTAGTCACAATTTTTTTTTCTAAGCATTCAAAGTTGAAATTTTGACAAAATACGTAAAAATGACGAAAATTTGAAAATTATTTAGAGTTAAAAATTCATAAAAATTTTTTTTTTTAAATCTAAGGTTTTAAATTTTAACACAAGATTTAACGTAAGTTTTTCTACTTTTATCAAAAATAAAATATCTAAAAGCAATTAAAAATAAATTTTTATGAGTGTTTTAAGTTCATAATTTTACAACATAGGATATTCACTCGATTTCTCATGTAGCGTTTTTCTTATTTGGTTGTAATTCAAAAACGAATAATTGTAGATGCATGAAAATTTCACTAAATGTTTATATTCTCATTTTCTATACACCATTCAATTTTGAAAATATGTTGATTTGTTTTGAGCTGTTTACAGACATTTTTAGTTTTCAATTTTTTTAGTTTTTTTTTTTATAATTGTCAATAAAATTTTATTTGGTGGGCCAAAAAGTCTGAAAATTTAATACAAGGTTCCTGATATATTGATAGAATAGTAGTTGAAAAATATTGAAAATACATAGGCACAATTTTTTTTTAAACGCATTTAAAGTTCAAATTTTGACAAAATTTATCGAAATCTCGAAAATTATAAATAATTGTAATTAAAAAATTATAAAATATTCAGTTTTTATAACTAAGGGTTGAAAATTTAAAACAAAGATTCTCATAAATAAATCATACTGTAACCAAAAAATCTAAAAAATATATAAACACATTTATTTTTTACAGACATTTTAATTTCAAATTTAGACACAATTTCATATTTAAACCAAGAATAATGATTTTAGTTATTTTGTTATAATTTAAAAATATTATTTCTTGGTATATGAAACTTTTAGAATATATTGTTATATTTTATATACACGCAATGGCATTTTAAAATATAATTTTTTTGAGAAAAATGAATTTAACCAACTATAGTAAATACTAATGCCTATAATACTAAAATTAATTACTTTATTCACAATAATATCATCAAATACATTTAGACTTAGTAAGATATTATAGACTGACTGACCGTCTTCGCTCAGAATCGTTTTTCTTATTCAATGATATTATATCATTGGATTAAAATCTAACACAATCCATTACAGTGACTCACTTGTAACCTACTGTATACAGCAGAGCGACATACACTTACCCGCCCTTTTTTAATTACGTAAATTAAAAATAAAACGGACGAACAAAAATTACGTCGCAGCGGACACCACCGTCTCACCGATAACTGACGGACTGACGTGTTATACGTATATTAATATCTGTGGCTTCATGAGTTGTCGACTTGTCGTAATGAAATTTCAAATAAATAAAAAAACCGATAAGATAAGATATGCTTCACAGCTAGTATAATATTTGTTGTAGACGAAAAAACCTAATAAAGCAGTAATAATGTACAAAGATAAGAAATTACCCGCAACATTTATTATTACAACAGGCCACCCTTGATAATAATTACGTATTAAATTATTATTGGCTTTTTCTCTCAGTCTGCGGACCGGTTAAAATGCATTCGCGGGCCGCCATTTGGTGACCCCTGCTCTACATTATTATTTATCAAAATAATTTAATAATCTTATCTATATTTATGATATGAGTTAAATCATACCTAGGTACTGCGAATAAAAATGGAGAACAGTACAGATATATGGCAGATATGTAAACTTGACTCAAGGTACTTGAGGTCCATTTCCACGAAACTCTATATGAAATCAAAAAAGATGTGTTCATAATATGGCCACATTCCACAGATCTTCCTAGAAAGTTCGAAGTCATCCTATAGATTAAGGAGACTTCGGATCGTGCACACTCGAATCACTCACAGTCATCTAATGAGTAAGAATGACCCCCCTTCTCCACCAGTCTTACAATCTTAATGACGGAACGTCACTAATATTCTGAACCGAGGTCCAAGATCGATCGCAAAACTTCTTAGACACCTTTCAGAATCTCTCGGCTCCAACAGATCCTCGCTCGAACTTTGATGGACATTCTGTCAGATACTCAGACGTACCATATCCCTACGATGTAGGTTAGGTTACCCATTCGCAGTACATACTTTCTTTTAAACAGTCAACAGCAGAAATTCCGTGAACCTCACATAATTTCAGTACCCCCAATATTTTGTAATATTAATATTTATCGTAATATAATATCATTAGAGGTGGTTTTTAAAATTGTATTATGTAATAATTCCACGCATTTGATTATTGACTGTATTGACTGGCTTTGTGTTTACGACAAAAATACAATCATACTATTTTATTCGTATCATAATATTATCGTATATAAAAAACGATAAAAATAATAAATTGAATTATAGGCTTAGATCATAATATGCAATAATATAATATATTGTAAGTGATCTAAGTGTTAGACGCGGCAAACGATCAAAGTGGATCCATCCATTGTACAATGTGATCTTCTAAGATTATAGGTAGGTATAATATTCGTTTTGTCGTCTACTCGTCTCGACATACCGGGTAACGATTTTATCATCTTTAAGGCTTGCGTAGCAGAAAAACACTCGACGCGACGACGCGGCCGTCTCGCACAAGTTCAGTACACCGTACACGACACGTCTTAGACAATTAATTATTACAAAACAATAATGGTGTACCTATTAGATACTGAATCAACTGAAGTAAGTTAAAATTTTAATTTAATATTAATGCGTAATTAATTAAGACATACATTGAGACCGCGAAGTTTTAAAATTGCCCGACCACATTTCAAAAACTGGCGCCCCTGATGATGATAACCTATTACGATATCAATATAGTACATAAGTGCATATAAATTCCACCGGGAGCGTAAAGAATTGTTTTACCAAAGGAGCACTTTTCAAATCACTTTATCTAGTTCGTCGGGTCACAGAATTATTCTGTGGTCGGGTAACCATATTATTATCTTAAATCGTGGTGAGTGATAATACATTTTTTGCAGCCGTCGTTGTGCTGGCAAACTGTTGTA
This sequence comes from Nasonovia ribisnigri, assembly GCA_027563435.1. NCBI lineage: Eukaryota > Metazoa > Arthropoda > Insecta > Hemiptera > Aphididae > Nasonovia > Nasonovia ribisnigri. The sequence goes on along the minus strand of JANEHU010000932.1, from coordinate 45,453 downwards.
GTAGTAGTAGTAGTAGTAGTAGAAGTAGTAGTAGTAGTAGTAGTAGTAGTAGTAGTAGTAGTAGTAGTAGTAGTAGTAGTACTAGTAGTACTTTAGTAGTAGTAGTTGTTGTTGTCGACGTCACTGTCGCGATCCGTCTGTAGTTCCGTCGAGCTGTCCCGCGAACGCTCGGTATATCAATATATTGACGACAGATACGACCACCGTAACTGAACAACAACAACAACAACAATCTCACACTATTATACCACATTAATTAATTATAATATTAGACATTATAATATAATATATTGATAATTATAATGTCACGTTGAACACCGCCGTCGAACCATCGGAACAGCGCGTCGATAACACATACCCGACGACACCAGCACCGTGTACGGGGACGGAATCCTGTTCTAGTGGCGACGTGTGTTTGTACGACGTGTTGGACGAACGATAAAGGCGTACGACGGAAAAAAGTGTCGCCTGTCTGTGTGGTTATTGATTCGGTCGTAACGTTTGTTTGCGTTACCGAACAGTGACTAGTAGGTTACCTACCCATACACAGACCAAAACCGTTGTCTCTAAGGTAAATTTTAAAACAAAATATAACAGCTAAATGCCAAATAGTATAACGTGTACATATAAATATTGTATAATATTGTGATAAAAATAAGTCTTGACAAAGTTTTAATGGAAAAAATTCTTATTTTTAATAACATACAATTATTACAACAAAATATACCTATTGCTCTGTTGTTTGGTTATTATTAATTTATCGATACACAATTTATTTGATCGACTAACAGGTGAGACCGTAAGACAATTATTTTAGATTAAACATCATAATACTAAGTACTTACACAGAGTTTGTAAAATATAATATAATAAAATATAATGATCAGGTACAAAAAAAAAAAACCGATCTTACTTAAGGATTTTTTCATTGATAAACAAACAAAAATTGAAAACTTGTTGATTTAAATGTAAGTAAAAAAAAAAAATGTATACAATTATTTCCTATCGGTGTTACTTCTATAATTCATCAGGAAAGGTAATCCCTATATATATATATCCTTATTATTATAATAATTTGCTAACCATAATTAAATAAATAAATATTTTAAATACTTTTCATATAACTAATATAAATGCTCAATAACATAACTACTCAATTTAAATGTTTGAGTTTACAATACATTATACCTCTTCATTATTATTATTGAAATTTACGGTAGCAGGTTTAGTGAAGAGCAACATTGCTTTGAACGTCTGTAGTATAGATTTAGCAGCTTTTTCTACTGCCATATCAGTAGTGGCTCCATATCCGGTCGTAACAGTAATCGGTACAGAAGTTACTTGTACCAATACAGCATATTCTTTATCTTGGCCGGTATTGTTTTCAATATCTGTCAAATTTTGTTTTTATTTATTTTAACTCTAAATTAAATATATTTAAAACATACCTTTTTTTTTTTGAACTCCCAGACACACATAAATTGCTTGGAAACCTAGTTCCTTGCATACAGCTTCTAATGTATTAACAGCACTTGCATTCTGATCATAATGTTCAATTAAGTGTTCTAGTTCCGATGTAGATTGCTCAAGCTGTTCATACTCTTGTATTGGATTTGGATTATCCTTATTCTAACAATTTTATAATTTACTATTCACATTAAAATTAATTTTAGTATTGTTGTGTTGTAGTATGTACCTCAACTAAAGAAATTGTTGTTATATCATTCATTACCGTTCTAGATGCAGTTGTTTTTGTAATATATGAACGGAAATAATATGCTGAAACCCATTGATTTGATAGTTTTAGATTTTCCTCATCATGTATTATAGAAATGCATTTATTTTGTTCACAATCCTTAAAATTACATTAATTATATATTTGATTAGTTTTACATTTAAATTATATACCAAATAGGTAAATACATAAAATACATTTAAATCATGTTACCTCAGTTGATAACAGCGTTATTGGATATGAAGATTTTAATTCATTTAACTGTTTTATGCCAATGTCAAAAATCTTTTCAAACATCAAACGTGCGGCCTTACGTTTAGCTCCTTTCTTGAAACTATCAGTTCCTAAAAATATTTGTATTTAAAAAATGCACAAATGTAAAATATTAATTTAACTCAAATGATTATTAAGTACCCATTGTTTGTAAATGAAAAACTTCACAAGTAACTTTATATAATACTATTTTACATTCACTTTGATCTTTCTTTAATATCTCAAAACTGTAGAATGGAGGTGTCCATTTATAAGTTGTGCACAACTCTTGTAAGGCTCCAATAGGATTCATATCACAATGTGCAATTTGTACCGCTTCATATTTCAATTGTTGTCTAAAAATGTATTTATAAAATATGAAAAAAAATATAAGTTTTCTGAGTACGTATTTAATTCATCTTACAAGCCTTCATCATCCATATCTGAGTTAGTTTCATCTACAGTTTGTGATCCTTCAGTACTACTTAAAAATGTATCATTTTCACTAACTTCAGAGTTATCAGTGGTGGTAGTAGACGTTATGACTTTATCACTGTCATTCACAGAGTCAATTTTAAAATTAAAAAGTTTTTCACACATCTGGGCAGCAGCATTTTGTTTTGCTTCCTTTTTAGATTTCCCCTCTCCTAAAGCTTACTCAATAAAACAATAATATAAATTTATTTAAATTCAATAGAATCTATAGTATTAAAATACCTTTCATATTGTGTGTTTGACACATGTATGTAAATATTGGCTTATGTGCATGTCCAGTAATAGCCACAAGCACATACGATACATTAAATGGTTTTTTTTCTTCCCCACGCATGGCCCATTCATTTAATAAAGATATAGCTGTTTTATTCTTTTGTGTTTCAACAGTTTTAGCCTCATGCTCACTATTATCAATATTTGTATTTTCTAAATTGTATATATTATTTTTTATATGGTTCTCATTTTCAGACATATCGCGTTTTAGCGATGATTGCTCTGATGGTAAATGATTATCACAAATAATATTTTTATTTGTATAGAATTGATCATTAGCGTGGTGTCTATATTTATAGCCTTTAGCTGATAATGATGGTTTATTTGTATGACATTGCAGAAGTGGCAATAATTGCGTATCACATTTATTTTTCTATAAAAACACAAATTGATGGTTACAATAATTTACAAAACAACAATATTTAATTTGTTGTACTTAGTGTTTAATCTGGCATGCTTCAAGAACCCTAAGTATTTTTTATAAAATATCTAACATAAATAAAGAAAAATACGTAAAACCCAAATATATAAAATATATGACTAATATTTATTTTTTGTATGTATAAAATATCTTAAACAAAATGTACAACTCTGGTGATGATATCAAATTCTCAATACATTTTATATTAGGTTAAAAAAATTTCAGTTCAAATTTATTCATCCTGGTACAAAATACAAAATAATTTCATTTTTAGACACTAATATAAATTATAATACTGAAGTAAAATATTTATATTTATACATTTCCCATTTTAAAATGTTTTCTCTCTTTTTGAAACAATGGGTTGGCAATTATATTATTCGGGATGTATTTAGTAAATTGTAGGTATGTTTCAATCTTGATTTCTTGATTACTATTTGATATTTATCATCATAAATAAAAACTTTTTTGTTTCTATACAAAGTTAGGTAAGTTTAGGTAAATTAATTTACATTTAATAAAAGTATTGACATATTTATTTTTGTTTGTGTTGGCTGCAAGGTTTAACACTGTTTATAGTAAATTTATTTATTATTTTTTTATACATTTATTAATTATCGTGTTCGATATTTTGCTGTTAATCGAATTGTATTTTAATAATTATCAATTATTTATAGATAACATTATCATTGGTTTAAAATATAATGTAGGTAATGTGCTAATAGATAATAATATATACCAGTATAATATATAATAATATTGTTGTGTATATTATCTAAGAATGTGCTACAAATCGTTGCAATTAAGATATTTAACATTAAGTTAATAAAATAAAAATATTATCAAATAAATTGCATTTTATAATTATATAATAAGATAAATTAGGTATTTACAGGGTGATTAACCAAGCATGCTCACCCAGTCACTCATTTTTTCTTCTATAATGTAGTAACACAAAATCTGATTTTTATTTTTTAAATACACTTTAAGACCATTTTTCAAATTCTTGTGATTTTTTGTACTACCTAGGGAGTATCCTGTGAAGTTACAAACTTTTGTTTTTCAAATGGAGAGGTGTTTTCATTTGAAAAACAATTAACTATAAATTATACAGTAGAGGATTTTTCTGAAGGTTTTGACATATCAAAATCAAAATTCATATGAGTAATTTTTGAGTTATTTAACTTCTAAGGATAAAAGGACCATGGTAATGGGACATGGGTTTATAAGATATGGAGCTATGATGATTTGAAAATTGTATTCTAATACAATGGCTATCAATAATAATAGTTTTTAAAAATGGCCCAAGTAAAATAAATACTAAATCCAATTTTATGTTTATTTTTACTTCTGTAAAATCAGTTTTAAGGAATATTTCGTCGCCGTCGTGCAAAAAGTGTTTGAGTGAAATTTGAACTTTGATGGGAAATAATAATTTAATATTCACAATGGTCTAGAAATTCACAAAATCGTTCGATTTTAATAATTTTTATCTTAATAAATCCATGAAAAAGTAAAGAATTTTAACCTTGAATTATGCAATTTTATATTTATTATAACTAGCAAAATAGATATCCTAATATTAACATTTATTTTATTGAAAATAACAGTGTGTTTCTGTGGACACATTTTTCATCAATATCATACTGTATTACTGTAACAAAACTGTCTAAGGGCACTTGGCCATAATTAATTTACAAACTGATCAAATACTACTGCAACAATTTTTCCGCATAGACAAAAATCATTTAAACACTTAGTCAAAATACAACAACTAATAACTTGGTATATATTTAAAATGTTCACTTGGTCGTTTTTTTTATAGTTGGAGGAGGACTATGGTAACTATTTGGCCATATTATTTCACTTTGTCATTTTTTGCACTTAGATACTTTTTGCATGACAACCATTTTAATAACTAAGAAACTACTCATTCAAATTTTAAATTAGGTACATTAACATTTTCAAAAAAATTATCCGCTAAATAATTTACGGTAAAAAAAAGGATTGTCATTTGAAAAACAGAAATTTGTATCACCACAGGACACTTCTAAAGTAGTACCTATAAAAAAATTAATTAATTTTAAAATATAGTCTCAGTAAATTTAAAAGTTCCAAAAATCACAATTTGAATAAATTCATAAATAAAGAAATGAGAAATGGGGGTGAACATACTGGGTGAATCATCTTGTACACCTATTTGAGTTGGAAAAAAATAATAAAGGGGTACAATAATATTCAGTAAATTTTTTCCCTGAAAGATCAGTCAATAATTGAAATGGAAGCTAGAAAAATTAGTAGAAGTTCAGATTTTTTTTTTATATAAAAAGAGGCACTTTATCTCTCACTGTTATCTGTTTCCTCTACAAATTAAAACCTGGTAGAAATTCTATAAAATAACTAAGAGTCTTATGTTTACCTAAATTAAATAATTACATTATTTAATATACAGAATGCATATAACATCATTAAAATTTAGAAATTTACTTTTTTATTTACTTCATCCATTTCAATAGAATTTCGATTTTTGTAATTATGTATTCTTGATTTTTTCCATTTATTAGTTGTTATTATTTTTCTTTTGGTTTGGTCATAACAGCATTTCTTTACAATACATTCAATATCTTCAGAGACAGGAATTATGGTATCTAGATAATTAAATAATGATACAATTCATTAAAGTAAAATTAAATTTCTGTAGTAGCAGCAGTTTTCTAATTAGAACATTGTTATTTTTTTGTAAATAAAGGCTCAATCAAAAAATATATCTGGTATAAGCAAATATTTGAACCTGGATAATTTGGTGTAGTTTACACCTTTCATTGTAATAGTTATCCTAAAATTATTTTGTTAAAAATTGTTTTAAGTAGGTATAATTTGTACTTCAAATTTTAAACTAAAATTATTAACATATTATTGTTCCACAACAAAAAAAAAAATGGGTACACATTGACACAAATAGAAATTTTAATACTTTAAACAAAGTTGGTTATTTTGTTGTTATAAAAAAAAACAATTGTAGAAACTTAGAAATTTTTAAGTACTAATTATTTTACTATGTAAAAAAAATGTCGGTAAATTATTATATATTTAAAACTACCGATTGTTACTGCTAAAATCTGAAAAATTAATACAGAAATAAACATAATATTATATTACAACAGTTATGATGATAAGAAATCTAGAAATTTAAAATGTATGTTAAGAATGTGATTTCTTTTAGTGTAGAATCTTAAGCTTTGATATTTTAATATAAGATTAGTCTTACTTTACTACAATATTCAACTGTTATTGCAATTCTTTAATATTTGAAAAAACATTTCTTAGTAAAAATTTGAAGATAAAACAAAATATAAGTAAATACATTATTGCATACAAAAATACGTCTTTACTTATATTTACTATACTTATTACCTATACCTAAGTGTTCATTGTTTGTTTTCTATGGAGTTAAATGAAATATATATTATAATATAAATATCTAATTAGGTAGGTACCTACCTTTATTTTTTATCATTCTGAATATTAAATCGATACTTATTCATCAAGAACAGATATTATCTCGGATATTATTATACTTTTTGAACAGAAATTAAATCATACAAATCGCACTATATTACTACTAAGTACAAACACTTAATATTCTGATCGAGTAGACAATAAAATGATTCAATTTATTTCAGAGCCGTACATAATATTTCTGCGTTTAATATTCGAGCGCGTGTTTCCTGTTATACTATACCTATCCTATTAAAATATTAAATAATAAATATCTCAATAAAATCTAATATAACTCAATTGTATACAATTGTTCAGTGGACATTGAAGATAACGATGGAATCGACACACACACACACTTACCACAGAATATAACAATACTATAACAAAATATGCCATAATATACGTATTTTTATGTTTATTTTATATTACCCGACTTTTACGAAAATAAACTAAACCGATTATTGGTTGGTGGGTGAATATGTTGTGTTACGTAACTTTTCTACTAAGCTAAATGTAGATACCTACCACAACATTACCTACAGAATTATCTAAGTAGGTAATTAAGATTCGGTCTCGTATGATTTTCGTATAAGCCACAAGGTCTTTCCGAGTTTTATCTCAATAAAAATGATTTCTTCGTGAGGGACGATAACATAGTTTACAACACTACTGTTGTGTGCTGTTACAGTCAATAACGTAAAATGTATTGACTACCTACGTCTTTCTATTTTTTAAATTATGTGCCAAAGTCGTTTATTTTCTTTTTATAATTAATTAATTCATTTCTATGAACGACAAACAAGTTACGCGGATGGCACCACGTCCTAGTGTCCTACTCTATATTTTAGACGCTACTGCAGCTGTTTAAAGCAATATTGTGACTGTAAGACTATACCAGTTTCACCCGATCGAAAGGTCGATAAGTTCTATTATAATTTATAATTAAAAAATGACAATTATTACTATTAATTACATCAGAATATCATCATACAAAATTGTTTTTTAATTTAACGAATGTACGCAAGAGTAAAAATTCTGATGACAATCACAAGTGCACAATACAAAAGACTTCTTGAATCTCGATGGTCAAATTCGGTATTTATACGAATTAATCATTAAGTGTATAATGTATACCTTTTGTGTTTTGTATGTACATTATGAATGAAGAAGACGGAAAATATAGTATATACCTATAGAGTATAATAGATCAAACAAATATTCCATTAATTTACACAGGTATATTATGAAATAGGTGGGTATCTAGTTACTAATATTATATTAAATTAATTTTTTATTTGTATCTGCTGACTTGTGCAAGTTAAAGAGTAAAGACTTAAAATTAAAACCACTTAAGGTGTATATTATTGTCTTACAAGTTTTCAAATAGGCAGTGACAAAAATTCTAAGAACCCACCTTATGGTACAACAAAAAAACAATTACGTTTTACAAAATACAAAGTATACTTCTAATATTATGTTGGTAATTATTAATTTATCTAATGCAATATTATCTTTTGAATACATTGAACTTGAATTTAAGAATCGTTTAGGGTCCTTATTACAATAGTTAAACTAAGGTTAAACCGTGGAATTCGGCCGGTATAATCAGTGGGTTAAGCGTAACCAAAGTTTAAAAACTATGATTGTAAAACCTTAGATGTTTTTAATCGCCACTAGTTGACCAAAACAAATAACGGCACATTTCATTTTCATTAACCGTAAAAGATGTATTCACTAAGTGACATTATATTATTTTATTTGACTACCATAACATTTTTATAAGTATATACCTATATATATTATATAATATAGTAGATATTCGTAAGTAAGTTTAGTAGGTATACCATTCGGTTATTTTCCTGGTTCCCATTTTTTTTACATAGTTCATCCATCTATTTGTATATTATTTAATTTATGTTTTATAATTATATTATATAAAAACGCGATGAAATAATTCAATTCCATTTTGTGATTTAAAATATGAGTAATATATAATATGCACTTAATTGTAGTTAATTTGATAATCTAATTACTGTGTATAATGACGTATATTTGTTAGCAAACTGTCTAATAAGTTTTTTAAGTAATATTACTGATTTTACAGTTTTACACATATATTTTAATTTATAATATACTATTTTATAATTTTTTAATGGATAGGTATTTATTAAATATTTACTATAAGTTACTTATTTCTGAAGCGATGTACAAACGTTGTGTGTTAAAAGCTATCAATCGTAGGTATTCGTATAAACAAATGAGTGACTCAGCAGTCAGCACAGTTAAGTAATTAATTATAATTTACATTTTTACTTAAAATAGTGATCGGGTTTATTTGTCAAATGTAATTTTTTACTGCTCCTATTTTATTTTATATTTTTTGTATTTATTTAGAATTTTAAAATGCGTATATTTTATAATATTACATTATGAAATGTTGATTGCTGAGGCTGACATATTGCAATGTATGGTACTTACTACTTACCACGTAACACACTTGTAATATAAGTATCCTCGATTTACAGGACAATATTTTGTTAAGTTGTGTTTATGGCTTAAACTAATATGCGATAACAATCCCGAATAAAACACAATTTAAATAATACACTTTTAAATTGTTAGCTATGTTTAGAAATAAGAACAACATCTGTCATCGTTTTAAGCCAAGTCATTATTGAGTGAGTTTTTTTGCATTTCTGCATAAAAATAAGCAAGGGAACCAAGTTTAATTATAGAACCGCAAAATTAAAGGATAAATAATAAAATTCGTAAAAAATGCAATCTAGTAAATCTAATAAGACATTGAACGATTTTACAATTTTATTTATTCGAGTTGTTTTATTTATCGATATGGTTTCAACTAATATACCAATTCTTTGTTACGATTGTCCACCACTTAACTTCATGTGACAATAGCATGATATGTTAGTATTAAATAGCGATCTATTGTTAGTGTAGGGTTGCATAATGATTGTGGCATGTGTTTTTAGAGTTCAGGGTTACATGCGCATGTAATATACCGCCGTAATCTCATGATAAATTAAAATTAATTTAAAATATTAGTGCTGGTATATATATATTATTCGATCAATAATATTTTGATTTTTTCTAATATATGTGATATATACAGTGATTATTTTTATTGTGACCACTGACCAAGTCGATTACGATATAATTTTTAACTTGTAATAAGACACTTTCTATTACAAATATTTTCTAAATTTAAATATATTTTCCCTAAGAGTATAAAACAAAATTAAATTGAATAAACGCTTGATTAGTAGTAATAAAAAACCGCTAGAATATTAGTTATGATTATTGATTAACTTGATAGCATTAACTTTTAGTTTATACTAATATGTTTAAAATCATTAATACTATGTCAATAATTTATTATATTAATTATAACGCGTGTCATTTGTGTCAAACATTGTTTCTATGGCCCAATTAAGGTGTCATCTCCACGCATAATTTATATTTTATAATTATTGTTATTGTTATCTTAGGAACAATTTTTTATATCTTAGTTGATAAACGCATTTAATGTGTGTGGCATATTAACTGTTCAGTATAGAGTATAGATTAGTTCAAGTTGTATGGGTGTACATTACATAGGTACACTTGAATATTTTAACTGTTTGCGACTTTAACATATTTTTATAATATTGCTTTGTAGTAGAAGTGATGTAAATATAATATAATATAAATTACGGTATTATTTTAAATATTGCATTACCATATATTTTCAATTTTCAATTTTCAATTCAATATTGTTTAGAAATCACTTGTATTGTGGTCGTGTGCCGTTTTAATTAAAATGTCCATGCTAACTGCAACCAAGAAGACGAATATAGAAGATGATGCTGCGCTTCTATCTACAGTGACTACCAACAGCATGTTAAGTCAATTAAGAGCTGACTCCGAGTACGACGAAGAAGACGATGAATTAACGACAAGGCCTACACCTACTGGTAGTCCTCCTCCAGTATCTGTGACCACTGCTAATTCTGCCGGTATTAATACATTATTTTTAATAAACAATAAATCCATTGTATTTACCTAATTTAATTTTTTACAATTAAACAAAAATAAGGGGGTCAAGTGGATGTCGCTCCGCTGTACAGTAGGTTACAAGTGGGTCACTGTATAATGGATGGTATTAAATTTGAATTCAATGATATAATATCATTGTATACGAAAAACGATTCTGAGCGGAGACGGTATGTCAGTCTAGGATATTTTAAATTATATTGATATTGTTATTATACGGTAGCTGGTAAGTTGAATTAATATTATTCATACTATTTAATTATTAACCTAAAATTATCAGTAATGCTGGAAAAATATTATAATATATACTTTTAATCGTTAATATTGATTTCAATACGTAATTTCGTCCAAATTTGAACTTAAAATGTCTGTAAAAAATAACTGTGTTTATATATTTTTAGATTTTTCGATAACAGTATGTATTATTTATTAGAATCTTTGTTTTAAATTTTCAATCCTTAGTTATAAAGACTGAACATTTTATAATTGTTTAATTACAATGGTTGATAATTTTCGAGATTTTGATGAATTTTGTCAAAATTCGAACTTAAATGCTTATAAAAAAAATGTAGGTATGCCTATGTATTTTTAATATTTTTCAATTGCTATTTTAACAATATATCAGAATCCTTGTATTAAATTTTCATTATTTTTGTCCCAATAAATAAACATTTATTGGTATTTATATAAAAAAAAAACTAAAAAAATTGTAAATAGAAATGGTCCTTAAAAAGCTCAAAAACAGTCAAAATACATTGATAAATAAACAGCATTGTTAATATTATGTTATTTTTATAGGGTATTATACTATTATATAATATTATTATGGCGTAACTATTAATCAAAATCTCAATTATTAAAGTAGCGTGTCGACGCGTGTAGTTGGTCATGCGCCCACGTAGGTACCAAAAGTCGTAATATTTAAATGTAATAAATTGACGCTATGTAGTGTAGGTACTCAACAGAAGTGTCTTCTGTGTGACGGTAGCGGGTAGGTTACGAAAAAATACTACGATGAGCCTTTGGTAGTTCTATTTTTAAAAACCATGACAAAATATTGTTTTTTTGCCAACTATTAAAATGGCGGTCGGTAACATGAATAAATGACAATTACTGTATAGTCTGTTCTCGTTTGTGGTGTTCGTTAAATTGTAATATTAGTACTATCGTAACCACGTTTTTTTGAACTTTCAAGTGTATTTATTGTGTTTATATACCTATAATAAATAAATCAGTTTATTCTTTCTAAAATATTTTTTAGTACTTATTATAAAAATAAAGTTATCCCTTAATGAGTAATGGTGGATTAGACAATACGGCCTAGGCCGCTACGCCAATTTTACTGAATCACTATCTTCAACCAATATTTCGTCGAACACCGCAGTATACTTGAGACCTAATACACCTTTAAGGCGTTTAAAATATTGCAAATCTCCAACGACCACAATGGCGTGTTCAGATTCAGATTCTGATCAAGAATATCCACGCAGGTGGAAGGACCTTGCAGTTTACTCGGACGATGGTGAAATATAAAAATTAATCAAAAATTACATTTGTTTAAACACTTTAAAACGTCTTGATAGTTTTAATTAATCATTCAGTTAGTTATTCTGAACAAATTATGCTTGTATAGTTGTTTGTATGGTTATTTATTTTCGTATCATATTATAAAGTAAATTTATTTATCTTTAATATACACATGTACCTACAATCTACATATTATTGTGTTTTCAAGTATAATGTACTTATTGTAGAACGTGTGTACGTACACGTGATGATGGTACAAGGTGACCCAGTACCGCGCGTAAGCCTTCAACAGGTTCAACCGATAGATACCCCTTTACACAATCATAGAGTAACCTACGTTATCGCATATAAACACCAGTTATCACACATATATGAATCGATGTGTATTGTACACATTCGCTATTATACGTTTGATGTCATATTTTTATTTTATCATATTTGAATTTGTTTTTTCTTTGAAAGTAAGCACTTTTTTACTATAATATATAATACGTTTATGTCTGCTAATTTAAATAGGTAAAATAGGTATTTTACTAATGTAGCAATTTAAATAATATAAAAATATATTATGTGTAGGTATAGAATTTATTTAACAATTTTTTTATCTGCCCACAGACAGTGACGACGATGAAATAATGGCTTCATCTCCGCCACCACAATCTTCCTCCGCTGGTTTACCTGGTGGTAATATGACTCCAGCAACTGGTGCACCACCAGCGGCCGATGTAGCATCTGGTGGCGGTACGTCGTCGTATCATATACCACAGTTCCCCATCGAACGCATAGAAAGCAAAATGGCAGCCATTAGTAGCAGGTTAGAATTTAATCACTTAATTAATTATTTTTATACGCATACAATTTGTTGGTTCATTCCCTTTTCAAAACTTATCCAACACTATTGTCGATTTATGGTTGAAAGTATTTTATAGTATATAGGCGTTGTATAAAACTATAATACCAGTATACCTACTATAATAGTAATATACAATATTTGCGATAGGATATCAGCGGCCTGCGCATTAATTATTTCTCTCTTTAACCCACACGTAATATAGCAAATTTTCGTTTAGTAGCACTAACCTTGTGTTGTTGGTATTAGTATTGGTGTGAAGTTACCTATTATCAAATTGAAAGTTAAAAACATTATTCGTGTTCTTACGTTGGCTTTTTTTTATAATAATTTTATTTCAAAGCAAGATAATATGAGTATTTTTAAATTATAATATTTTACATACCTACCTACTCTTTACTTTTAAGATGATGCACGTTTTGTATTGTTTCCGTCTCACAAACGTGCAACACTCCCAATTTGCTTGCAGAATTAATTTTTTCTTATAGTTAGTTTTAATATTAAAGTAAAATGTAAATTTAACTATTATCTAATTTAAGGTAAAAATATGATTTATGTTCTCTTGTCGATTTTAAAGCGAATCAATAATATAACTTTTTTTAAATTAAAATATAAAAAAAACGAAGAGAGAAACGGATAATCACTTCAAATTTGATATTGATAATACCCTAGGTAAATGACTGTAATATTGAAACTAACAACATAAAACGGTTTCTGCTGAACGCATTTGTTTCCATGTAGTAACTACGTTTGTAAGATGGATAAAACAAATGCAGCCCATTACGTCCTCTTAATTTAAGATTAAATATATTAGGTAGCTATATAATATTACATATTGTGGTTATTGTAATTTTTAGGGATCTTTTTCCTATTTCATTACACGTGCCTTTTTCTGTGTGACTTAATTAACAGCAATTCGTTTCAATATCATCTTTGTTTTCAACATTATTTTCGTCGTTGTTGGTAATTGATTTTTTATTATTGTTGCTGTATACCGATACAAAGGTATCGCGCTCTAGTATTAGTAATTGGACGGGTGCATTTGTAAGTTTTCTTTTCATACAACGCTACGCCAATGTACACCGCACCGTTTAATATAATTATGACTTAAGGTGCCACGTTGGTAACTGCCTTGAAAAACGAATCAGTATCGGGAGACGGTTGTCGCATAAGTTTACTGTATACAGTAGCCTTCCAATCGCCATATCGTTGCACAGCGTTCATACTCAGACGTCTGCTGTGTTTCGGTTCCAAATACCTTCCGTTCGTTTTTAATTATCTACAATGAAATTTTTGTAGTTTAAAACGTTAGTGCAAAATAATATTTAGACTCGAGCATCGATTGGGCTTAATGATATTATGTTTGCTAATACGGACCAACAGCAAATTTGGTGCCGAGAACGATTGTTTTATGCCGGGTAGGTTTTTAGAATCATTAATACGATTTTATAATATTATAAATTATTATTATTTCGTGTATACTGCGTTTGTTAAAACTTAAATGGTACTTTGGTATTCGTTTTTAGTCATTGTTTTCTAAATTAAGACGTTATTAGGTATTTATATAATTCCCATTTGGTTTTTAACATGCGCACAAGAGTTGAATTTCCAACACAAATTAAAACTAAACTAACTAACTAAACTTTCTGTATCGGAACTATATCATATCAAACTCAAGTGTTTATGAATCCTGATGAAATTAGAAAATTCAAAAGTTCGTTAAGAACTTTTCTTCGACTATTGGTAATTAGAACTTCTATTATACCATCACAATGTGTTCATTTATACATTTTTGAGACAGTTTTTTTTAAACAATCCATTTTTTATTACCTATGTGATAAGATGATTTATATTATAATTGTTAATCTTATTTAATACTAAAAGTTTTGTTTTAAATAAGTTATGTCTATTTTATGTTCAATTATTATACAGCAACGTCGAAATGTATGAATAATAACTTAGTTCCTATAAACAAGTTTTTCATAATTTTGTATTTGTTACTGTCCTCTTTAATATCATGTTTTCCATGTTTTTTTAAAATATAAGGATACGCAATAATTCACATAATGACCAATAACTAATGGTATATGTTGTAATAATATATGTAATATTTGCACAAACTCTTAACTCAAATTATTGATTATTTTATTCTAGTAAAATGAATTTATTTATAACATAATAATGGATGTATGTAACTAGAGCATATATTACGTTAATAAATTAAATTTCCATTAAATATTTTGGTTACATAATTGTATATTAATTCGTAAAACGCTAAACAAACATATTTTCGAAGATCACCTTCTGAAGTACCTATTAATAATAAGCAATCTATTTTTCGTGTAATTGTATATGATATATTTTAGGGTACGTGTGCCTCGGGCCGTCAAGCATGTAGCGTCTATTATCTAGTTTCTTACATGGGTGGGTATGAATAAAATAATCAAAGTAACGAATCAATACGTATACCTACTCAATATAAAAGCAATTTATCTCATTTTTAGAAATTGTATTATTAGCTATCTTATTCTACATAAATTGTTAATTTACACAGGTTATGATACAATTGTGTACATGGTATACTTATAGCATTGAGTAAGATCGTATAAATTAGGTACTATACTCAATGTCTCAAGGTATAAATAGTATTTATGTCTTTCTTATATTTTATACCTTTTATAAACAATTTAAATTTGCTATGCTAGTTTAATTTTGAAATGTATTTCTAAAAAACTTTGATTTATATATATTTTCTAGTGTATTTCTTAAATTGTATTACTTAATATTTATCATATTAATAATATTAGTTTCCAATTAATTTTATTTTTTTTCTTATTAACAGCTGAATAAACCAATTCATACATTATGTAATGACTTGCATGTAGTATAATTGTCTAAATATCACTTATAAGTTATAAGCAATTGATGTTTGTTAATATAATTAGATATTTACTAAACTAATTTTAAATTATTGAATATAAAACAAATTTAAAAAAAATGGTAATATAGGTTAGTTGCTTTTATATAATAATATTCTTATAATTGTTTCCAGTAATAACAGTAATAAATATTAACTGCCATTGCTATTGCCAATAAGTATTAAAAAACTTGAAAGAACTTAAAATACATTTAAACGTCGCATCATACAAAAAAGGTTATTAAAGGAGGGGGTGTTTATTTATTTAAATTTCTTATTTTATCCTTGAATTGCTGCTACAGCGACACACGTGTCGATTTATTGGTTGTTACCGCATTCTTTTACAATAGGATACAGAACAACACTAAACTTCATATTATCAGCTTGTTTTTAATTATTTTATCGTGATTAATGAACACGGCATGTCTCATGTTATGTAGTATATTTGTCTATCTTATTATCTTATATTTAACTAGTTGTGTACCTGTGCAACCTATAGATTTGTAGCGTGCATGCGATTTCATAAATTTGAAGGATCTAAAAAATACTCTTTCATTTTAAATGTAATATTTGGAAAATACAATAGGTAGGTACGATAATTATTTTCAAATACCGACTTAGATTTTTTCACCATTTAAGTCTTGTGGCACAAACTTTTTTCAAATGAAAACTATTTTTTAATACTGTAAATTAAAAAAAAACAAATTAATTTTTTTTTAAATGTTGATACCTTTTAATCGATATCCAAACGAGTAGTTTTTGATTCGTTAAACTTAATGTACTAATGTATAGTTTTTGAAAGTGGGTTTTTTTTTATAAAATAAATGTGAAGTTTAGATTACTAGTTTAGTACTTATTATATCCATTATCCTTAATACTTAATAAAAGATTTGTGGAACAGAAAATATAGTGTCCCCGAAAATAATAGAATTGTATATGGTACATAAAATAATAATTACTAAGTACCTATGCCATAATATGGCCAACCAGTCATTTGCTCCCCAGTCTCCGCTACCGCCTCTTGGATCCGCACCTGAAAGTCATTATTTTCTTTGACAAAATGTATTAATCTTATAACATTAAAGAAATGATAACATTTATTGTCTACATAAAGCCTAAAAATTAGAAAACTAAATTTTCATGTTTTCATGTATTAAATAAATCTATAAGGTTTTTATTCAAGGTAATTTAATTAGATAATCAGAGATACTGAATACATATATTATAATCAATTTCAATGAACAGCTCTGCAGACAATTTGTTGTTACTTATTAGTTATTAGTTACTATATAGTTTACATATTAGATAATTAGGTATAACAATACAATTTATTTATAATTTACCATTTGAACTTTTAGACTTTAGTAGTTTTAATTTAGCATGAGATATGAGATGTGTTCTCGTCGTTTTTATTTATTTATTGTTTTCATCAAATGACTAGGTAGACCATGAATTACAACACGGTACTTCAGTAATGTTGAATGTTGATAATGTTATTTTATATTATGATTATTTATTGTAATCACATAAATTATTATTTAACGAAATACAAAAATAGGTGTTGTTTTAAAAGCATATTGATTAGGTATCGAATGTAAATTACTATATTATCGGATAGTAATTTATTTATTGTGGTCTTTGACCGCCGCTAGCCGCGAGCCACTAGCTTATAATTATAATTTTTTATTGTCGTCTATAACACTCGAGGTTCGGTGGTTCACTCAGATAAAATTAATAATTGTTGTGGAAATAACTTTAAATTTTCATAATACGTCATAATATGTTAATGTTTTCTTTTTGAGTTCGTCTTTGTTGTTAAATTTATGTAATAGTCAACATTGTCAGGTTTGGCTATAACGCTTTATGTTTATTTCCTTTAAACGTAGTGTTTTGAAAAAATCTCAACATATAATTATTATGTTTTTATTTTTCCGAATATTTTGCACTATACAGTCTGGCAAAAGAAATGGACGAAAAACGAGCTGCCGCAGCAGCTTTAGGATACCCACAGTCAACTATGAACAAAGATGACCGGCAATTGTATGGAGATGGTGTATCAATTTCAGCGCAGTCGTCAACAACTGCGGGAATCGAGAAACAACTACCATCGACCGCTGGTGCACAGTGGCAACAAAATCTATCGGAAGACAACGAAGGGCAATACGATTTTGTGCCACATTTTCAACGAGTTAGCATTGGTGGAGAAGATAACAATGGGGTAATAATAATATATAATACCGTACCTACAAGTCGTATTATGCTCTACAGAATATTTAGTTGAACAATTTTACTTTACGATTGATTATTAAAATATAAACTTTCTTATTAATAACTAAAACTTAATGTACCTATATAATTATATTTAAAACAGTAGTATCTATTCAATAGTATCTTATGTATTTGAAGACAGTAATTTCTCTCAAAACATAACATTAAAAATAGTATAAATTATTTAGATAATATCGATAGCTATCCATTATTTTTAAAACTATCAAAAACTTACACTATTATGTATACTAAGCTGAAATCAAGCAATACTTCAAATATTTGAGTTCTTTTAAATTGAGTAGGTATAAACTATACACAGTTTTGAATTGATTTCAACATAAAAAAAAGAATACTCAGCGCCGGCCTGGCGGTTAGGTTTTACTTTAAATTTATTTCTACCTTTTGACTTTTTTCTTAAACAATATATTTTTTTTATCTTTTCAGCTAGCATTTAAATTTCATTGAAATAGCGTATAACATTTACACTACCACTAATAAATAAAATCTTATATACAATATACGTATTACTGTCACATGATACTAGAGTACTAGACAATGCATTTTTTAAGATGAACAAAATAATGGAAAATATTTTGTATTTTTGTATAGATGATACATAAAGCGGTCTGTGTACCTAATTCTAAATATCTAACAATTATATAGTTACTGTATACTATATTATATAGATACTATATTATAGTATATTATATCATATAGTATTACAATATATTTACACAAAAATCAGTGATTTTAAACAACAGATTTATTCAAATGTCTGTGAAAACCTTAGATAATATACTACTACAATACCTATAAAATTATGATCTAAGGTGAAAACTATATATTATACCTATGTAATCTTCTATAGATATAATCATTAAATCACCTCATATTATACTAGTGGGATTTATAATATTAATACCTTAGGATGGCGAATTAAATTATTTATGAAAATTAAACGATTTTAAGATCTATTGAACTAACTGGCTTTAGTAGGTAGTTAGTTAGGGAAGACTTAAAACAATAAACAATAATCCTCTTTGCATCCTTATACGGTTCCTAAACGATATTGATTATCATTATTATAGTTAATAATTAATAACTACATATCATATAATAGAGGTTCTATATAAATTTACTTTCTTATGAATCTTATGAGATGTTTGGTAAATTCTTTAATAATGGTCTTATAATAATATAATACGTATATTTATGAATTCTACTTTAAAACGCGCATACAAACGAAATTTAGTAGATAGTTAAAATTTTAATTAGAATAAAAATAGCATCACATTTTTAGGTCTTTGAAATGAAAATTGTTTATTTTAAAAATTCTCAAAAATGGACACATTACACACGCATTTACACATTTATCAAAATACTTCAATAAATAAACAATTTGAATGAAGTCTTTATGGTAAATATTTTTTAAACTGCTAAAACTTTGTTAAATATATAGTTTAAACAACAACAATTAAATAAACTTATACTAGCCTTCATTTAAAATTAAGTCATTTCAGTTTTGGGTATCAGTGTTTTCTATTATTACAATTTTCACTGGATTGTTGTTAACTATATATATATGTGTATAAAACATTTCTAATATTTAAATAAAGTTAAAGGACAACTACTTACTTTAAATAGCCATATAGTTTAGTTATACATAGTATTCCTATAGATAAATTATATACAATTGATTAAAATAGGTACGTAAACGTTTGTGACGTTAATTTGAACATAATAGTATTTTGCGAATTTCCGTGGTGTACATAATATATCTATGGTGTAAATGAAGGTATTTTTTTTACTATCCTTGAAACTACCTTTATTTCGGTGCTATTGTTGTTTCTAAGACTGTAGACGTTTAATTTTCTCACGTAGGTCCCTTTGGAAGATTTGCATTGGGCATCGCAACAACTAATGGAAGCGTTGCATATTAGAGAACGTTATATGCGAGTGTCCCATCAATCTTTCCCGAATATCACGTCGAAGTTTTTCCACAAGAAGCACCCCAAGTCGCAAGGGGGTGATCCATCCTCACCGTCGTCCGGTAACGCTTCTGTGCTTCACTCGTCGGACAGCATTTCCGACGTGTCCGCTGGCGGCGACTCGAACAACAAAACGGAAATCAGACAGCCTTATCCAAGAGCCCGAGTGATCAAGCATGAAGATCGTCAATCGATCGCCGGTAAGTCACAGTGCAATATTAGCATAGTATTGAAATTTATATAATATCAACTGCAATTAATATACCTAATCATGTCTGTAGGTATCTCTTTACAACAGAATAAAATATTATACATATACCTAAGTGCCGTCGGGCGTGTGAGAAAGTGAGATACCATACTACCAGCTAATATATTTATATTATATTAGTACCTATATTATTCATTACGGTTTTCCAATTGCGCGTACCAATGCATATATTACCAGCTATATGTGTATATGATAATTATACAATTTAAATATTATGTGTGTTTGTGTTGTGTGTGTATATGTGTACAGATATCCGGAAACGAGTCTCTGTTTCTGATCTAGGGACGCAACAATCTAGGAAATCGTCGTATAATCCGTGGGCTGACCGACGAAGTTCGACCATGGACGACGCGTTTACCGACCAACTATTATTCGACATTGCGTATGGCCAATACGGTGCGTGCGTGCGTGTTTGATGGACGATCTGATATTATATAATATACATATATTATACATATAATATATTGTATAGAGTCGTCTGATTTGTTTATTATGTGTGTTGGTGTGCTTGTGCAACAATTTGTTTATTATACCTATTCTGATGCATTAACATATAATATCTATAAATGCGATTAAAAAAAAAAAAAAATCAAAATAGCTCTAATTGGAAAAAAATTATAAGACTCGTGTAGCATCAGCAATTTTTGTATTTGTATTTTTTTTTTTTTTTTTGAACACTAGAATTTTATACATGTTGCCTATAATACATAGATCAGTAATACTAAATTATGTTTTTTTTTATACTTAAGCCTATCACACTGCCACCGCGTGTAGTGAAAACATATAGTTTCGTGTATAATATATTATATAACACCGCAGCCGCCGCATAATTATTTCGTATACCAACAAAATACATGCGAATAATTTCCGCACGCTCGTAGTAATTAAACTGTTCGTTAATAGTTTAAAATTAATTTTAACGAAACCTCATATTTAATACATGTACAATGATAATGGAATTCAATGCATTATTATTATCAAAATGAGGTGAGGACTGCTCCTCGAATTAATTTCTAACAATGTATGTTTTTATTTAAAGTAACATCAGTAATCAGTGTATTTATATGTATGTATACATAATATTATTTATATTATATACATCGACGAACCAACAGCATTAATTGTCTAGTGGTATATATAATATACCATGGAAATTATACTAAATTGGTTTACCTTAGGCCTTATAGTGGCTATTAGTATAAGGTCTATGATATTAATATATTATTATACATACGGATATAAATACGTGTATCTCGCACGCTCTAAATTACAATTTATTGTTTGTTTTGTTCACCGAATAATTTTTATTTTGTTTACGACTACTATACACGGGACATTTATAATAACAGCATACCTATAGTATCTCTATTAATACGGATTTGCGAAAAATGTACGAGCGTTTATTTTATGTAACAGACCATCCGGTACATCCGCCAGCCAGCGTTGGCGACCCGTGGCAGTGCGACTTTCCACCATCATTAGGCTTCACGATCCGTGCGCGGGATGGCGTATTTCAAATGTACAGCAGTCCCGACTCAGAGACTCCAGTTCAAGGATTCCCGTATCCTAATTTGGAGACGTTTTGTCGGGACATGCAACGGCTGTGCACGATGATATCTGACGGCCCACTGTAAGTAATAACAGCGATACGTCCCAACTATAATATACTATCGAAAGTTTTCTGAAAATTATGACTTAGCCCCCACCCCCCTTTCCAACCAAGTCTCTGGAGACACCACTGAGTCCGACTGAAATACCAAAATTTATGTTTTTACTGTCAAGTGGGCACATAAAATAATTTTTCTCTCTCTGACGTACACATGTAAAATAAATAGTAATAAAATCACTTTCTGTAGACCACTTATTCGGATTACATTATTGAAATGAAGGCGAAGAAAGTTATTAGTATTAGTAAGTTGAATTAATATTATTCATATTATTTAATTATTAACCTAAAATTATCAGTGATGCTGTAAACATATTATAATATATACTTTTACTCATTAAAATTAATTTTAATATGTAGGTAATTTCGTCCAAATTTGAACTTAATATATCTGTAAAAAATAACTGTATTTATATATTTTCTAGATTTTTTGATTACAGTATGTATTATTTATTAGAATCTTTGTTTTAAATTTTCAATTCTTAGTTATAAAAACTGAACATTTTATAATTGTTTAATTACAAAGATTGATATTTTTCGAGATTTTGATGAATTTTGTCAAAATTCGAACTTTAAATGCTTATAAAAAAAATGTGTTGCTATGTATTTTTAATATTTCTCTATTTCTCTATTGCTATTGTAACAATATATCAAGAGCCTAGTATTAAATTTTCATTATTTTTGGCTCGACAGATAAAAATTTATTGGTATTTATATAAAAAAAAAAACTAAAAAAATTGTAAATTGAAATGGTCCTTAAAAAGCTCAAAAACAGTCAAAATATATTCAAAACTTTTAAAGAAACTTGCTAAAGAAAATGCTAATATAAACATTCGGTGAAATTTTCATGCATCTATAGTTATTCGTTTTTGAATTGCAACAAAATAAGAAAATCGCTACATGAGAAATCAAGTGAATATCTAATCTTGTAAAATTTTGAACTTAAAATGCTCATAAAAATTTATTTTGACTTGCTTATAAACATTTTTTTATTGATAAAGTTAGGCAAACTTATGAGGAATCTTTTATTACATTTTAAAACCTTAGATATAAAAAGAAAAATTTTTATGAATTTCTAACTCAAAATAAATTGCACATTTTCGTCATTTTTACGTATTATGTCAAAATTTGAAATTTGATTACCTAAAAAAAAAAATTGTGATTACGGATTTTTAATATTTTTCATATATTATTGTAACAATATATTAGAAGCCTACTATTAAATTTTCAAGATTTCTTACCCAACAGATAAAATTTTATTGACATTTATAGAAAAAAAAACTAAAAAAATTGGAAATTGAAAATGCCCGTTAACAGCTCAAAATAAGTCAGAATATTTTGGAAATGATAGGGTGTGTAGAAAATGCTTATATAAAAATTCAGTCAAAATTTCATATCTCTACGGTCATTTCTTTTAGAGTTATACCAAAAACCAAAATCGATTTTGTCAAAAATTGGTTTTCCGTAAAAATTCCCGTTTTCCCCTTAATTTTTCATTTGTTTTTCACGGCGCTTTTGAAAACTACTGGGAAATTTTAACTTTTGACCCCAACTAGATTCACTTTCCTATCGGAAAAAGTACTGTTGAAGAAAATCAAGGCATGTTTACTGTCTTAATAGGTGATGACAGACACAAAAATAAAAATAAAAATTTAAAAAAAACACACATCATTGTAAAATCAATACATTCATCGCTCCGCTTAGAATCTAAAATCTAATTTAATATTTTTAGTTTTTAATTTTTCAATTTTTTTTATTAATGTTATTATTGAATTCCCCTAATATATATTTTTTCACAGAAAATCATTTTGTTATCGTCGGTTGTCGTATTTATCATCGAAATTCCAACTGCATGTGCTACTAAACGAATTGAGGGAACTTGCGTCACAGAAAGCTATTCCGCATCGTGATTTCTACAACATCAGAAAGGTACTTTAAACTAACATTTTATCTAAACTTTTCAAATAAAGTTGTCTCTAAAATCTATGATCAATATCAATTTATCTATTAATTTTTCAAAGATTTTATTAATATTATTTGTTTTATGAAAGGTCGACACCCATATACACGCTGCATCGTGCATGAATCAAAAACATTTGTTAAGATTCATCAAGAAAACTTTAAAAAATCATTCTGATGAAGTGGTGTCTGCTGGTGGCATGACACTTAAACAGGTTTTTGAATCAATGAAATTAACATCGTATGACTTGACCGTTGATATGTTGGATGTACACGCAGTAAGTAATTTATAATATTAAAGAAATAAGTTCAATTAGATGAATATTATGATTTTGGTAAAATAAAATAAATTGGTGGCTCAGCGCGGCGCAATGGCTGAAATAAATCACGCAACGTGATTGAGAGTAAGCAACGGCCGCTACTACTAGTTCCCGGATGGGGTACCACCTGGGTCGATAAGTGGCAAAAACCTTGCCACACATACACGTGTGGCCAACCAACCGTTTCAACCCTCCCAACCGAAATCCCTACGAAAACTATGGCCTGCATAGTTGAGGCTGGCTCTAAATCAATAAAATAAAATAAAACTGATCTAATCGGTTTACTTTTAATACTTCTTAACGAAACAGATGCGAATAATATGTCGTTATATAACATTTCCTAGTTGACCTTTTCTTTATTTCAGGAATACAATTCACTTTGTAAAGTAGATAATAATAGAATAAGTGACGTGACCTTTACAATAATTATAAAATTGCAGTATGTTCAAAACCTACAAAGTCTATAATATATTAATAAATAAATAAAGTTAGAAGTATCGTCGTTTGTAATGATGCGTGTTTTACCTATTATCTTGTACTTATATACCTAGTTAATAGTTATATACTTTTATACTTGGTGTAGGTACCTATACTTATTACTTATTATAGGTATTATATTCTACAGTAGGATTATAACGCATAGAGAATTGTGAGAATATATTTTTCTACTAGACATTCTTATTTAGTACTGTAATAAACAACATTATATTTTTAACTTATATAATATAATTTAAATAAGGGTACAAAATAATAAAAAAGGCTTACAAAAGTAACTATATACATTAAATATGAATAAATAAGTACTAAAGAAACTTAAGAAATCAAATTCATTGATTTCATATTTTACATACCTATTATATTTATATGTGCAATGTATATTGATGTGTATATATTATATTATATATATATATTATACATGTCTGATAAGGCTTATAAATATATACGTAGGTTCTAACAATATAATAATATGTAATATGTATCAGTTTGCAATGACTCATTGTAATTTTTAAGTACAACCTATTTTTATCGTTTTATTTTATCGCAAAGTTGTTACAATAATATGTTTGAATTTAGTTATTATATTCTGTTTTATATATATATATGACATTCTATTTTCACCGATTTAAATCGTTACCGATTATCGTTATTTGTTAGTAATTTATACGAAACAGTTTATTTCATTATAATATAACGCGTAAAACATTCAGCTCATGATATTATATTGTTTTTTATAACAGGTACAATCAATAAAATAATAAATTAGAAATAATTTTAACTATAAAGAATTAAAGTGTAAAATTCGAAGACATATTTATTTATTTGGTAAAAAATTAAATTTTTAATCGGTTTTATTAGTTACTAATTTTTTTAAATTTAGACCATGAACGAATAAGTTATAGGTAGCTATTATTACGATGAAGGTAATAGACGTTTTCTTATCTAAAAATTTGAATTAGTAAAACTACTTAAAATTTATCTTTTACCATCTATGTTCAATCATTTTTGAGGACATATTGGATTTTTTTCAATTTTTAATGTTGCTAAATTTGCCATAAAACCGTTAAATTCTGAAATTATCAAATATTTATTTTTTTTAATGAATATCAAGTATTTTCACCAATCATGGAACTTATTAATTGATTTTACATTGATTACCAAAAAACCTGTAGAGCGTAATGTAGTAGGTAGGAATCCACCTAATTGTATGTATGTTTGTCAGCATTGGCTTAACTAAAGATGAAAATATGTAAAAGGTGTTATAGTTAATATACACATTATACATATACCATACACCTAAATAGAAAGAGAAACAGATTTGTCCGTCACCTTCGCTCAGAATCGTTTTTCTATTTTCGTATACAATGATGAATCATTGAATTCAAATTGATTATGGTTTTTATTGTTTGGTACTCAATAGAGAAACACTTCACTTAAAAACGAAAATCCGTGGTATAACAAAGCGAGTTCCTTGATTATTTTCTTATATCTGTTTATATGCATAATATTAATACAGCTGAGTCAATTAATAAAAAACCTCGATGACTTGAAATTGTGTGCTTGAGGTATAGAACTTGAAGATACATTAGTAAAATTTACTTTTATTCCTCTTGTGATACAGTTATCGAGACTCGACTGTATTTAAAAAAAAAAACTGTTTTCAGCTATTAATTATACATGTATGTGTAAAATCAGCCCGGTTTTTAAATTAAATAGATATACAATAATTCATCTTAGGTTCATTTTTATTTTCAACAATCGGTTAAAATTATCAAGTTGTCACAAAGATTCCAAGCGATGCTATAACCTTCCAAAAATGTTTTATTTTCTTTATTTTACTAATTATTTACAATTTATGAAAATTTCTATTCAAATTAAGCTGAATTAGTTACTCTTTTGAAAATCTAATTATGCAACTATAAAATTATTTATTTTTTAACAATAAGCCTCGTTTATTTTATATACGTCGATAATACCATCGATTATAAATACTAGTATTTATTTAGTAAAATTTTTTTATTGATAAAAACTAAAGAAATGAAAATTGAAAATGTCTAAAAATAGCTCAAAAAGAGTCAACATAATTTGAAAATGGTCATACAAACATTGGGTGAAAATTGAGTTACAATAAAATACACAATCTATTATACCTATAATAAACCGATTTTGTATAAAAATTCCTGACTTTTCTTAATTTTTTTTTTTTGTATTCAAATTCTTGAAAACCACTATAGGAATATTCTATGTTGACCTCATAATAGTACGAACTAGATATAATTTCCTACTAGAAACCACCCTCCAAAGTTAAATATTGAAAATTTGAAACATTTTTTCAACTACTTTTCTTGTATAATATACATACACAAATAAAAACAATAAATACTCATTGTAAGATCAATACATTAATTGCTCCGCTCTGAATCTAAAATAATATAGGTAGACCAAAATAAATTTGACGTATTTTTTCAATAATGAACATTTGATTATTAAATAATCAATTCGATTTTATATATTAGGTAGTTGGTATATACATTTATAACATATAAATTGTTAAAACTTAAGTACAATATTTTACAGATTTGAATTACCTAGTTTATTTATTATGTTATAGATTATTCCTCGGAATTACGATGTAACCGCCTCGATAAATAACACGTTATTATTTATAAATTATTATTGGTAAACATTTTAACTGTTTTTTATTATTCTGATTGTTAGTAGCTTGCATATTTGATAGGATATGCTTAGAGGGCAGTCCTATATTATATAATATGTACTTAAGTACTTGAGCTGATCGATAAAAATTAAAACGGGTGTTAAAAATAATACCTATTGGCTATAAGTTATAACAAAATCGTTATATATAAAAAGAATATTCCTAGTTTGTTTTTGGTGTTATTGATTATTTTTATAAATGTTCCTGTATTATTTTATAGGATCGCAACACGTTTCACAGGTTCGACAAATTTAATTCCAAATACAACCCTATTGGCGAATCTCGTCTTAGAGAAGTATTCTTGAAAACGGATAATTATACTGGTGGTAAATATTTTGCTCGGGTAATTAATGAAGTGGCAGCTGACTTAGAAGAATCAAAATATCAAAATGCTGAACTCCGCCTGTCAATCTACGGAAAGAGTCGTGACGAATGGGACAAACTAGCCAAATGGGCTATTTCTAATAAAGTGTATTCTGATAATGTTCGATGGCTAGTTCAGATTCCACGATTGTTGTGAGTATATATAAACAATTTAATTTATTTTTATTGTTTTAAATATAACATTGATTAGGTACTTAAATCATTAGTTTTTTTAAATTTAAATATTTAGTATATGCATATTATTGCATATATTATTGCATTATGTATTACCATTACATAATATATTTTATTATTGTTATTGAAACAATACAATTATGAATTGTAAAAATGTTCTTTGTTACAGTGATATATTTAGATCGAACAATATTTTAGACAATTTCCAGCAGTTGTTGGACAATGTATTTTTGCCACTATTTGAAGCTACAAATGATCCTAATTCACATCCAGATCTCCATAGGTAACTGTTAACTATACTTATTACTGTTAAGTCTTTAAGTAATAACATATTTTTTATTGGAAAATTATTTTTTAACATTATTTTTTTTTAGATTTTTACAACATGTAGTCGGTTTTGATAGTGTTGACGATGAATCGAAACCAGAAAATCCATTTGTTGACCGAGAAGTTCCCAAACCAGAACAATGGAAAGAAACTGATAATCCACCTTATGCATATTATCAGTACTATATGTATGCCAACATGACTGTACTCAATCATCTCAGAATGTAAGCCATGGAAGTATCAAATATGTAATATGTAAAATAGTACTAATAACACATTATAATTAGTTCAAATAAGTCTACTACAGCTAAAGAACCATTATATTTTTAATTTTAAATATAATATTCTAAACTTTAGAATCTAAAGTTTTAGTTTTTAAAGTAATTTTGAGAGAATGGTTGTTCAAAGACTTGGTAGAAATTAATTTTATATTTTTGAAATTATAGTTTTCTCAACGTTTATATTTAAAACGTCCATTTGATTTTTTTTCTTTATTAGCAAACAAGGTTTCAACACATTCGTTCTAAGACCCCATTGTGGTGAAGCAGGAGCTGTACAACATTTAGTGTGTGGTTTTATGATGGCTGAAAATATATCACATGGACTGCTATTAAGAAAAGTGCCTGTACTTCAATATTTGTATTACGTTGCCCAAATTGGAATAGCCATGTCACCTTTGTCAAACAATTCGTTGTTTTTGAATTATCACCGGAATCCATTACCCGAATATTTGGCTCGTGGTCTGGTTATCAGTCTGTCGACAGACGACCCACTGCAGTTTCATTTCACCAAGGTTATCATTTTTTTAACATACTTTACATTTACTTGAAGTTTTATTTTTGAAACTATATGTATCTTCAGAATATTATTATATTTAAAATTTTTTATTTTTACATTGTAATCAACTGTAGCTGAGTAACTTTTTTAATTGATTAATTAGAAAACCAATATGATACATAATATTACATAATAAATACATATATACAATATATACATAATAATAATATCAGGGATTTAAATAAATAGTAATTAATTGTACTGTTTTAGGAACCATTAATGGAAGAATACTCAATCGCTGCTCAGGTATGGAAATTATCAGCATGCGATATGAGCGAGTTGGCTCGAAACTCTGTATTGATGTCTGGATTTCCTCATAGGGTATGATGTTTTTAGCACATACAAGAACAAAATATACTTTATTGACATTATTATGATTTCTATGTAGATCAAGCAGTACTGGTTGGGACCCAATTACACTAAGGAAGGAGTGGCAGGAAATGACATTTCAAGGACCAATGTCCCGGATATACGAGTGGCATACCGAAACGAAACCCTTTTAGACGAGTTAGCAGTCATATTTGGCTCTATGCCGACAAATGCAACAATGAATACAAACAGCGCACCATCTACAGTGCCTAGTTCATAGGTCTATAGAATATATTATTAATAGTACTAGATAGACGTCATACATTATACTCTATACTATAAGACATTGTATTCCATGATTTGTTATAATCATATTATTATTATTATTATTATTATTATTATTATTATTATTATTATTTTTATTATTATTATCTAGATACTATTAATTTTTTTGTGACTATATTGAACTTAAATGTATTAGGCAAGTCTAGTTATATTTAAATTTTTATCATCCAATTATCTTATTGTGTGTAACAATTATTTTTGAATAATATACTTTATTTTAATAATAAGTACTAATAATAATCCTATTCAATTTATAACCGTAAAGTATGACTATAAAATTTACAAATAATAAAGGGCGATAAATATACATACTAATTGTTAAATGTAATTTATACTCAGTTGTTTTTATTATAAAGTTATATAGACCTTTTGTCTTTCCTACAAAATTGTAAAATAATGATATTAGATTATGTAGTAGTGTAGTACCTAATCTTAGTTGTCTATGTACTATTGTAAATATACATGGTACACATATTATATAATATGTAAGTCATAAGTATATCTACTCATCTATAAATTTATCTTATAATATGTACCTTTTAATTTTTATCAATTTCTTCATTATATCAGAATAAATGTTAAAGATACATTTTGATTTGAGTTATCAGAGATTAGTATAAATAAAATCCTATACTTCTAAATTTCTTTAAACCTGAAGACAATTATAAAGAAAGAAAGTTATAACTTATAAGTTGATAAAATATATCAATTTAAAAATACGTTCAAGTATCCTTTTAAACCAGTGGTTCCCAACCTTCTTTATTCTACTCCTCTCATGTACATTTCCTAAATTCTCACACTCCCTTCTTAAATTAGAGTTTAGAGGAGTTTTTTCGTGTTACTTAAAAATGTGTTTAGTACGTCTTGCTGAGGACTTTATATTTGTGGTTGCTCAAATGAAATTTAAAACAATTCGTATATTTGCATATAATTATTATAGTACAATTTTAACCACACGGCGTACAGGGTATACTATTTAGCTACACCAATATCTTGGATTCATTTTGTCGGGTATATCGTAAGTTAGTCTATAGTTTATT
Source organism: Nasonovia ribisnigri (assembly GCA_027563435.1). Classification (NCBI taxonomy): domain Eukaryota; kingdom Metazoa; phylum Arthropoda; class Insecta; order Hemiptera; family Aphididae; genus Nasonovia; species Nasonovia ribisnigri. The sequence goes on along the minus strand of JANEHU010000932.1, from coordinate 14,333 downwards.
AATTATTTTATGTGCGCTATATTGTCACCATTATGTTCAAATAATCTTATTTCCAAAAAAAAAAATATACCAATAATTTTACCCATTTATACCCAACTACTTCCTAGGTAAAACACGAATTCATGTACGGGTTCTAGGAAAGGTTTAGAATCAAGATGGATTCATATAATTTAATTTATTGTTAAATACTTTTTACCATTCATTGGACCATATTTCGTAGCATAACTGCATAAGGTTTATCAGTTTAATCCAGGTTTATAAGTACATACGTCTACTGACTAGTACCTACTGACAAGTACTAAACTATCTTTAACTATTTATATAATATCAATAATGTTATAAACTACGTTTAAATACGTGTCATGTGTATACTTAATGGATTAATTTGTTAAAATATTATAAATTATAAAAATATTTAAAGATCTAGGGGCTATTGGACAATCAAATAATAGGTAAAATAACAATTTTTTTCAAAGCGAGTTTTTGACTTTTGATCGTTAAAGTATTACTTAATTTCTTCTTTGTTCCATTTAGTCGTTTATTTTACAAACAAAAAAAAATTCAACATAATGCATCAAATACATTTATTTCAGTTAAAATGAATAAAAATGGATTAAATAATAAATTTAATAATCACTTTTACATTATTAAAAATGAAATAATTAAATAGTTTTGCACCTGTATAATCGGCTTTTATTGTATGAGTAAATATGTACTATCGAGCTGTGACGTATAATATTGTAATACTAACAAAATTACAATATATTATTTATATGGATAATAGAAGGATATTTTAATAATTTTAAATATTTTTAATGCTGTTATCTTTCACTAAAATAATAAATGAATAGTGCTCCTCATAAAAAAAGGCATAATGATTACATATAATAATTAACAAGAATACATAAAGTTGTATAGCAAGTAGTATAATAATTGTCTTATAGGTACACTATTAAAAATAATTAAGGAAAAACGTTAACTTAAGATCTCCAATACAGTAAACACAATCGTGAAGAATTTATAAAAAATTGGTAAATGTTAATTGCTATAAAATGTTATATATAATTTGGCGGATACTTAAAACTTAAAACTCATAGCTTACCACAATTTTTTCATAAAATATATGTAAAACTTGAAATTATATAAATATTGTATTAATTAAGTATGTTGTAACAATAAATAATTTACAATGGTAATGAAACTGTAAACTAGTAAACTAACTTGTTTTTGATTGTCTATGACTAGGGTCTCCAATAACCTACGGGCTGTCGAGATTTTCGTACCGGCACGTCCAATTAATTAATGTCTTGAAATATATTTATAATAAAATTACTAAAAATAGTTCCTAAATTATGTATATTTTAAATTTCATTACCTCTCTAATAGCTACCTAAACAATTTTGGCCTGTTATGCCGAAGCGTATATCATAAATTTGGACATTTGGTCCCCGTAAAAAATAAGTTTGAGACCCCGGTCTATGATTCCGTTACGGACACCTTTAAATATTTCTATAACTTATCTATTTCCTGTTAATGTAATGAACATGTTACATTAAGTTCGCATGGTATAGGTATATTTACCATATTATTTAAGTTGGTCGAAGCAAAGTCACAATAAATAATATTTTAAATGACTAAATTTTTTTTTCTTGGTTTAAATATTCAATTTCTTCAAAATTTAAATTTTAGGCTCTCAAAAAGTATTGTGAAATTATGCTCATTTTTTTTTTATAATCCTTGTAATCCATAATAAATTAAAGAAAACATTTTATTCAATTTTCAAGGTTTTTGAACGAGTATATATTTTTTTTGAACAGAAAAAACTCAACAATTTTAAAAGTCTATGAATAGGAAACTAAAAAATGGTCAAAATGTTTTGAAAATTATATCATTCATAAAAAATTATAATATAAATATTTGTCGAAAATTAAATTTTTTTCATGGTTATTCGTTTTTTTATTAAAACAAAATAACAAAATCGACTGTCAAAAACTAAATTTATGTAAACATTTTAGTAAAGAATATGTGTTGCAATAAAAATAATAATAACTATGTTCTTGTACAACATTTTAATAGGTATATGGTGTGAAAATATGTACTATTGAGCTGTGACATATAATGTTATAATATTAAGAGAACGTGATACCCGTATGTGTTGTCTCCGGATTCACGACAATTGAGCGCGATTTTAATAATACATTAATTATCAGTCAAATCAGTTTAAAAAAAATATCAAGTTAGTTAATAATTAATAAAAATGGTTTACCATCTATTGTTGTTGTAAACTCGGGTGGAATGATCAACTCCTTCAATGAAGCTGGAATTGCTGGTGCCATTCATTCTTTTCGGCGAAACCGTTTTAGATTCTGAGCGGAGCGATGAATGTATTGGTTTTACAATGATGTGTGTTTTTTTTTTTATTTTTTTTTTATTTTTTTTTATTTTTTTTATTTTTTTTTTATTTTTATTTTTATTTTTGTGTCTGTCATCACCTATTAAGACAGTAAACATGCCTTGATTTTCTTCAACAGTACTTTTTCCGATAGGAAAGTGAATCTAGTTGGGGTCAAAAGTTAAAATTTCCCAGTAGTTTTCATGAGCGCCTGGAAAAACAAATGAAAAATTATGGGAAAAACGGGAATTTCTACGGAAAACCAATTTCCGACAAAATCGATTTTGGTTTTTGGTATAACTCTAAAAGAAATTACCGTAGAGACATGAAATTTTGACCGAATGTTTATATATGCATTTTCTGCACACCATAGCATTTTCAAAATATTCTGACTTATTTTGAGCTGTTAACGGACATTTTCAGTTTCCAATTTTTTTAGTTTTTTTTTCTATAAATGTCAATAAAATTTTATTTGTTGGGTAAAAAATCTTGAAAATTTAATAGTAGGCTTCTAATATATAGTTTCAAAGGCAGATGAAAAATATTGAAAATCCGTAGTCACAATTTTTATTTATATGTAATCAAAGTTCAAATTTTGACAAAATACGTAAAAATGACGAAAATTTGCAATTTATTTTGAGTTAGAAATTCATAAAAATTTTTCTTTTTAAATCTAAGATTTGAAAATGTAATACAAGATTCCTCATAAGTTTCCCTAATTTTATCAATAAAAAAAAGTGTATAAACAAGTCATAATAAATTTTTATGAGCATTTTAAGTTCAAATTTGTACAAGATTAGATATTCACTCGATTTCTCATGTAGCGATTTTCTTATTTTGTTGCAATTCAAAACAAATAACTGTAGATGCATGAAAATTTCACTGAATGTTTATATAAGCTATTTCTATACACCATCTAATTTTGAATATATTTTGACTGTTTTTCAGCTTTTTACGGACGATTTCAGTTTTCAAATTTTTTAGTTTTTTTTTCTATTAATATCAATTACATTTTATTTGTTGGGCCAAAAATAATGAAAATTTAATACAAGGCTCCTGATATATTATTACAATAGCAATTGAAAAATATTAAAAATACATAGGCACACATTTTTTTTATAATCATTTAAAGTTCGAATTTTGACAAAATTCATCAAAATCTCGAAAATTATCAATCATTGTAATTAAACAATTATAAAATGTTCAGTTTTCTTAACTAAGGATTGAAAATTTAAAATAAAGATTCTAATAAATAGTACATACTGTATTCAAAAAATCTAAAAAATATTTAAACACAGTTATTTTTTATAGACATTTTAAGTTCAAATTTGGACGGAATTACATATTAAAATCAATTTTAACGAGTAAAAGTATATATTATAATATTTTTATAGCATCACTGATAATTTTAGGTTAATAATTAAATAATATGAATAATATTAATTCAACTTAGCAGCTACCGTATAATAACAATATCAATATAATTTAAAATATCCTAGACTGACATACCGTCTCCGCTCAGAATCGTTTTTCTTATACAATGATATTATATCATTGAATTCAAATTTAATACCATCCATTGTAGTACAGTGATCTACTTGTAGCCTACTGTACAGCGGAGCGACATCCACTTGACCCCCTTTTTTTCATTGAATCAACTGCTGGTAATTGACCAGCAACTGCTTCAGTAACCTAAAAGAGTAATAATAATTGAAAAAATAAAATATTTTATTTCTAACAAATTTTAATTGAATGATTTAGTTGAAAGTTATTTTTACATATAAATAAAAATAATTTTAAAACATTTACAAAAAAAAAAAGTAGGTCAGCGCATTTCGGTGGTGGATGTTTGTCATAATATTTCATATTTTCATTTGAAACAATATTTCTGGAAGAAAACGTCGTCCGTAATTATTTAATATTATAAAATCGTGAAATCGTACGTTTTTCTCCTCTAACCGCTTTTTATATATTATGTAGATACGTATAAACTATAAAGTAACACGTATATTGTACATTGATATTATATTTACCTGTAAAGACACTGCACCTAAAACTGCTTGAGTACTAATGTTCAGTAGGTATGTTTTGCCGTTGTTTTTAAAAAATGCATTGCTTTTCTCGCTTCAATTTTTGAAATATCGGGTGTATGATTGTGCTCTTTTTCACTTTCTTTTAATAATTTGACCATCCGTCAAATTAATACGACCACGACATTTTTTCGTATTGCATTCGATACATCGCCAACTACGGTTTTTGTCAAATCTATATAAATATAATCCGTTATAGCACAGAAGGTCTCGACCTTTTCACTTTTAATAATTTCCATTTTATTATCATAATTATAATTTAAAAAAAAATAAAATGTTTAATACAATAAATTGAATAGTGTTCAGTATGCGCGTGTGAAAATATGACATCAACAAATATACCTAGTGAAGTTATCCAGCGATAAGAGCCTACATTTACTGCTGCGTTGCCGTCGTTGGAATTTTATTCTTTTAATAACACCGTATCGATACGACATCGAGTAAATAAGTAATAACATTATCTGATTATCATCAAACATAAGTAATAAGAGGATAAAGGATTATCTGACGATAAAGGATAAAGATAAAGGATTATCTGACGGGTTATATAGGTATTCGCAGACGCTGCGAACAAATTCATTTCTAATTTCGTAATTTCGTGTACAGTTGTTCTGCACTAAACTTTTACTCAGTTTTGTATAATATTATATTAAAGCGCTCAATTGTCTCAGCGCTTAATTGTCGTGCGCTCAATTGTCGGGACACCGTTGTCTCCGTCTTACAGGGCGTAACATAGGAAATTTTACGCTCGGCAGAACATATGTAACTCTGTTGATTTAAAAATTAGAGTGAATTGACCTCTTATAAAATCTAAAGGTAATAGTCAACATCATGGGTTTTTTTTATTAAATTTTACTAAATGTTTATTATAACATTTTATAGACATGACGCATAGGTTATAAAATATTTTGGCTCTTTTTGTACTATTTTTAAACATTTGAAATGTTCAACTTTTGTGTGTTTTTTTTTTTTTTTTTGATATAATATATATGCAATTTTTATTTGTTAGCAAAAAGATTGAAAATTCAATATAAGATTCATCATATGTTTTTTTACTGAAATTAAATATTATAGAAGTACATTTCTTATTTAAAGTGCCAATAATTATATCCAATTTGCTATCAAAATTAACCCTCGGAGTCTCAAAGTTAAAACCCCAATAGTTCTACTACAAAATCTGTCACAAATATAAAAACACACATCATCAATATAAAATCATTACATTTATCGCTCAGCTAAGAAACTAAAATTAGCAAATACTAAAATGTTTACATAAATTTAGTTTTTGACAGTCGATTTTTATCTGAATTAATATCTGAAAATATTAAAATATCCCTCTAATCTCTATTGTCCATATACTAGGTACATATATTGTAAGTAATAATATATAATATTATGTGTTGTCTCCGTCTTATAGGGCGTATAACATAGCAAATTTTACGCTCGGCAGAACACGTGTAGGTACTCTGTTAGTTTAAAAATTAGAGTGAATTGACCTCTTATAAAATCCAAGGTAAGACTATTACCTAGTCTACCTCGTGAGTTTTTTATTATATTTTGCTTTTAAAGCGAGTTATGAGTATTTTAAGATGTACAAACAATTTTCAATTTTAAAATACTCATAACTCGCTTTAAAAGTAAAATTTAATAAAAAAAAAACCATGATGTTGACTAGGTATTAGTCTTACCTTTAAATTTTATAAGAGGTCAATTCACTCTAGTTTTTGAATCAACAGAGTTACATATGTTCTGCTGAGCGTAAAATGTGTTATGTTACGCCCTGTAAGACGGAGACAACACATGCAGGTATCACGTCCTCTTAATATTATAACATTATACGTCACAGCTCGACAGTACATATTTTCACACCGTACCTATCAAAATGTTGTACAAGAACATAGTTATTATTATTATTACTATTGCAACACATCTTCTTTTTTGTCTCGTCAAATCGTAGATTTACCGATAGTAATGCTGCCAAATTTCACCAACCAATAGAAGAAATATATAAAGAATTTATGTATCAAATTGGTTATTTAGTTGTATTATATTATTTACAGTGCCGCAACTAATGGGTGTGTAAGGTGTGCATTCCAAATCAGCCACAAACCTATATATATATCCTCCCTAATCGGTGTGTTAAGATTAATTTTATAATTATAAAAAGTCAACTGTTCCCAACCCACGGTGCGCGGCCCACTCGTGGCCCGTGGGCAATGTGGTACTGGGCCGCGGACGTTGGTCGAGGGTTTAAGCAAAGGGTAAGCAAATTTTAATCGGCATAAGCATTGAAATTTTCGACAACCAGCCCTGTATAATATGTAGTTGTGGCCCTGTATATCTGTGGTTTATTATAATGATTGGCTACAAAATATTAATATACCTACCTATAATAATATGTACAAGTGCCTAGTGAATTACAGCATCATTGGGCCATTGCGTGACCGTAAGTCCCTATCTAAGTATTTATCCGGTATTCGTGTGATAAATTATCATCGCGTTTATCCACCAAACCCAGCATAAACGTCTTATACGTGTTTCAAAAAGATTTTATGCCATAAAATATCGTTACGTTTAAATAATAGACGTCATATAGTAGGTATACTATGTTATATAGCCGGGTATTAATGATGATGAATTAACGAGCAACGATATTATACCACTGCGGCCTACCGTTATCGTTGATTTTTACGGCCGTCAGATATTATTAATCGATTGTAAAATAATTATTAAAAACGAACCGGCGTGCGTGCATGGGTATTTATCGCCGAGCATTTAAGTCGAAACATATGATGATAATAATAATAATAAATAGTTTAACGATCTGAATACAATTTGAATACCGCACACTGTTATTAATGTTTTCAATAGGGTAAACCGTTTTCTAATCGCATGATTATATTCATATCGGGTCCCCTCCTCTCTGCGCTCCCAATCGGATACAGATGCAGACATAATATACGCATAAGTAGGTATAATATTAAACTAGTGGTGGTAAATGTACTTAATGATAAAACGACGATAATAATAATAATAATAATAACAATATACACTAATATCTTCATTAAAAATTATTTTGCCCGTAGTGATGATTAGGCCGACGACTGGTACACAATCCTGGAACCATCGATCCCGTACGCTAACCGTCAGAATAATATTAGATATATTATATACCGTACCTAGTGTTTGCACATTACATATTATATCTACCAATAATTATTACTTTTATTGTTTTTTTTCCACAATGTTTAAATACAACCTGGGCAGAGATCGATTCGTGCCCGATCGCCATCGGAGTCCGTATTCGTTTTATTCTGTACACCACATCGCCGCAAATCACCAATACGACTGTGTGTCCAACTACAGCTTCGATGAACCCGGAACCGTAAGTACTTACCTATTTACTTGCTACTGTCCGTTCGTGTGCGTATTTTTGTTTCCGATTACCGATATTTCGACTAAAGCCTGCACAATTACACTGCGAGTGTATTTATATAATTAGACGGTTTAATACGAATAACAATTTGTGTGAGGATATCGTAGTAAATCGTTCACGTCGATCGTTTATCGTCGGTCGGCTCATCCACGTTCTTCCAATGTTCCACGATAAGCCAAAAGTCCAGACAGGTCTTATAAAAAAAATTGCGATACACCAACTAATAATTATTCGTCGGCCAACGCTTCAGTATATAAATTGTTCTATATTAATCTGCACGTATACCGGCCCAATAAAATAAGAATCAATAATCAAATTGCTAAATTTAAGGCACCACTTTTATTACCCTGATCATAATATGCAGCTGCAGTTGAACATTGGTTTTTTTGTTGTTAATCTGTGACTAAGAATTTTTCAACAATTTTAGTGAGAGTAGGTGCTCTTCTATATAATATAGTTCGAAATTATAGTTAAAACTCTAATCGCTATATTTGTATGCCACTATTATTATACTGGCTTCTGATTTAATATAATACGATGGGTATAATAATGGGTTAGCGATTTCATGGTTATGAAAAGTACAGTGGTGGGAAAAGGTTTAATTTGAACCTGTTTACCGCGGTCTCTGTTTATTCAAACGTTAGGTGCTCAAAATCGAATGCAATAATAACCCTTAGGCACTGTAAATTGATATATCGGGTCTAATGTTTGGATAGGGTTTCCTGGAGCCGTTCGAGTGCGAACGGCAGCAAGAGCAGCAACACCGATCTTTTCGCCAACTTCAGTCGTACATGTCACTGGAGTCCATTGGCGGACACCTGTTGCGGCACGTGTTGAACAAGCGCAAACATGGTACAGACGAGGCAGACCTAGTCACTATATACCGGGACGCCAACTTGACGTGGCCCATCCGGATGGTCAGCCAGAGACGTTTGGCCCGGAAGTTCAATCACGCCAATAGCAAATCACTGGTAGCCGATCTGCTGTTGGACATGCCGAATCTGTCCAACGACTGGAGTAAGTCACCAACGATAATCTAAACGGGTATCAGCGAGTCTTTTGGATTTCTTAGTTTCTCTGCATATAGTGTGCATATACAGTAAAACTAGCCTTTGCATTATGAATCATTATACCAGATTAAAAATGGTTGGGTAATATAATAACCAAACGGCACACATCAGATAGGATAATATAGGACTTATAATTTATAATAATATATATAAAGAACATGATATATGTATCATAAATCCTGAAATATATAATAAAAATGACAAAATATACATAAAATACGACCGTATATTATAAGAATTTGAGACTAATTTTGTGTGTATACAAAAATAGTTAAAACTAAAAAGAAATATTTTCGTTGGAAGGAACTGTATATCCAATAGATAATAATTTTAAATTAATATAAATATTTCTGGTTAAAGAGTAAATAAATAACAATAAACAAAGTGTGTAAAAAGTTAGGTAGCTTAAAAATTTTGTAGGCATTGTATGCCTATTATTATTAAGAAAAATGTCCACACAGTTTATGAAACTATGAAAGACATTATGAGGAACACGTACCTATACTTGAAAAATATAAATTATTAATACCTATATTAAAATATCAGAAAATTAGCCAAATAATGTAAACAGTTTTAAAAATCACTAAATATGTAAGGAAATACAAAATGCAATATGAAAATGTTTCATTATTTTGTATGACACTACACATTTTTAGCTTATTCTGCTATATATTTTGTTATATTTAATAAAACATGCAAATACTAGAAAACCCATTTCTCAAATTATACATAATAAAAACAAATATAAGTAATACTATACAATAGTACAATAATGAATTGTCTGATAAATTATATGTAGTTAAACTCTATTGATTCTTTCCTACTTTTTAAAATATATTGCTTTATAAGTACCTACTATAATATATTTCAGTTATAATGATATTTATAATGTTATCGAACTAATTTATGTAGAATAGTCGATAAGATAGATACGGTGAGGTATATACTTTGAATATAATCAATTATGTACAATGTAAGTACTTAACCTAATAAGGTAATACACTAATATACTTATATATACTATTGTAATATATAGTATTTATATATATATGTGTTGTGTTATTAATTTTAGTCAATTATTTCAAAAATAATCACATGTGAACTGGGCATTCTGTACAACTTTATAAATTACAAAAATAGCTCGAAATATAATTGATATACATTTATTTTATATCTATTTTTTATTATTTTATGATTAATTTTATATTTAATAGACTACTTATTTAATAGTCTATACCTAGAGGTTAGCTAACCTAACCTTTCTTATATCTTTTTGATTTTAAGTATAGGTATTATAATTCATAGATACGTACATAATATTGTATACATACAAAATGGTTCCACATAATTTGTTAAAATAAAGTAAAAATACCAACAAATAATTTTCTAGCCATATAAAATACCGCGCAAACATCTCTAATATGTATATATGAATGTATATAAATATACAAATTAATAAAATTAGAATTTCTAAAATAATAAAAATAGCTGATTAAAATGTTGTCATTAAATTACCCGTTGTAAGATAAAATAGTAAAACTATAGTATTATGTCATATAACAACTAATGCCACTACATTTTTGTTATCTAAAACCATCTAACTTAGATACGACAATAAAGTATTTTAAAGACATTTTATAATCTATATAAAATACTTATAATCACTGACTATGAAGGAATCCAGTTGTCCCATTTTACCACGTGTAACTATCTTGTGTCATGTTCCCCTACGGTTATTTTTAATAATAATTTAAAAAGAGGATAAAAAGTGGATAAGTCCCCATAAGTAATGTTTAATGTTTTTAGAATTACAACAAAATAACTAATAAAATTATACTTCATTTAAACATTTAAAATTTCTTTAAATTTTGAACTTAAAATATCTTTAAAAACTGTGTATACAATAAACATCATATTTTTTTAGATATTTTAGTTACAATATTACCTATTTATCAGAAATTGTACTATACATTTTCAATCCTTAGCTTTGAAAATTGAACATTTTATAAATTCTTTAATAATATGCAAATTTTGATGAATTATTATTAGAAAAAAAATCCTGGTCTTTAATATTTTATTTTTTTATTTTTATCTTTAATATTTTTAAACTGCTATTATAACAACTTATAAGGAACCTTATTGTATAGAATTTTCAAACCTTAGATATTTAAAACAACATTTTTTATGAATTTCAAACTAAAAATAATTTGTAATATTACGTGATTCTTACAAAATTTTTCAAAATTCTACATTCAGAAGCTCATAAAAAGTGATTGTGGGTTACTCTTAGTTTTTTTTTAATTACAATAATAACATCTTACGAGGAAGCTTGTAATCAATTTTCAAGTTTTTTGACCGTCTGAAAAATTATTTATCGACAATAATAAAAAAAAAACTAGTTTAATAGCTCAAAAAGTTTAATTTATTTTTAAAATTTTATATTGTGTGAAAATTTGTCATATAAATATTTGGTGACAAATTAAAGTATCTGCGGTTTACGGTTATTATTTTTTGCGTTATTAAAAATCAGCATAATCGATTTGGTCGAACATTGGTTTTACGTATAAATTATGGTTTTTACGCTTTTGAAAACTACTATGCATTTTCCATTTTGACACTCAAATTAAAAAATCTATCCATTTTTACTGTACCAAAATGTTAGGCTGAATTCTGTATGAAAGACAGAAAATAAAAACACAATAAAATTGTTAAATAAAAATATTCATCGTTCCGCTATGAATCAAAAAAGAACAATTATCTCTGCTCAGACAAATTGACAAATTGTTCAAAATCTTAAATTCAAATGCTTATAAAAATTAATGTGGCTTTACGCTAAACATTTTTTCTAATAATTCTTGTAATGAGTACTTATAAGGAATCTTGTTCTAAATTTTTAAACTTAAGTAGGTAGTAAGGTATATAAATATTAAAAATTAAATGTATTTGGAATTACGAACTACGTGAAATTCAAACTAAAACAAAACTGATTGAACCGATGAAAAAATGGTTTTCTTCATTACTTTTTTAATTACTGTAAGAAAACCTTTTTACTAAATTTTCAAACTTAATTATAGACACAAACAAAAGTTATATCACATATACATATATAAGTCGAATAAAAGCTAAATTAAGTAAAACATTTCAAATGTGTGTCGTCTAAATAATATAATATGTACCTACCTATAATAGACATTACCTAGACATATATACATATTATCCATGGATAACCTACTCAAGGTTACATTAGAATAGGTATATTCATACTTCCATATAGGTGTCTGTTCTAAAAATGTATGACATTTTTTTTTTTTTTTTTGGTTTGGTCTTCATTACTAGATAGACTTTTTAATTTATACCGTAATTGTCTGTGCAGTGACCAAGATACTGGACTGGAGTTCGACGGGCTACTTAACGGCGGCCATTCAATCGTCGATACACTTGTGGTCGTGCCACACCCAGAGCGTTCAGTACACGATCGCCGCGGTGGACGCGCAAGGTCCGGCGCAGTCCGACGGAGGATCGACGAAGACGACCGTCGGCTGTCTGAAATGGGACGCGCAGGGCGAAAAACTGGGATATTCGTTCACTGTGGATCGGGCCGAAGAGTCGTCGCTCGATTCGTCAGGTGATTCGTGGGGCGACGGAGGTCTCGTCGACTCGTCGCTCTTAGAACGAATAAACGCGTACGCGGCGCGCGGTCGGCGATTCTCAGAGCAGGACGACCCGGACGCGACGTACCGGTCACCGGCAATGAATGCGTCTGCGGACGACACGTACCAAACATCACGGCGAAACAATAACGCGACGAAGAGCACTGGACACGTAAAGGTATAGAGGCGTCTCTCGTAAATTTACGGGTTTGTTGGGTGATATTAATCTTTTATTTTAATAAACAGATATGATGCGTAAAAAAATAGTGTACTAATATAGTGACAAAAATACGTATATGGAACATCACTTGGCGTGCACAGGGACGTGCATGTATGAAAAAAAAATGGGCAGTATTGTAATAATGTTATTGTTTGCATAACTACTCCCGAGCATTTTTATATATCATTACTGTTTTTGTTAAGCGTGTCGGAGTCAGCTATTTATAAATGTGTGAGGGTGCTGTACATTTTTAGTTAAGTTGCACAGCGACCATACAATAATAACCCATATACGGAAAAATAAAATCAAACTGATCAAACAATCGAAAATTACTTTACAGAAAAACCTTTGGCGCCTCGTATAAATGTCCGATATTGATCGTATTTTAAATTATTATTTCAAAAAAGAAATGCTTACATATTCTAGTGGCATTGAACATTAATTTTTAAATTAACTTTAAGCGAATAACTCCTGAAAATAAATTTCGAAATTGTGTGACATTATACAGACGTCATATAGACGTTGATTAAGACCTCTGAAAATGGAGTTTTTTTTAAATAAGTGTCAAATGTGACCGGCTACATAATGTTTTCTTAATTTAAAAAAAAAATAAATAATTTTAACACCTACTACTATAAATATTTTTGTTTGCTGCATTCTTATTGTTCTATTTTCTTACGTAGGTACAACTAATTCTACAACTATTTAGTACATACCTAATAACATCAAACATGGCAATTCACAAAATATACTACAAAAAGGTTATTTTATAACTGATTTAACATCCATCATTAATAATTTTAGTTAATTTCATTGTAATATTTATGTCTGTCATCACGTTTTGGAGCAGAGCATTTCAACCTTCAACTTCGAGGGTAGTTTCTGGTAGAAACGTTGATCTAGTTTGGAGGTAAAATAACCGTAGGGCGTGGATACTAGAAATGTTCACCAAATATTTATACTATCACTTACTTTTCAAAGTATTTTAGAGCTCCTTTTAGCTTTTCAAAGATAATATTATGTGCAATTTTTGGTTTTGTTTTTAGGTATACAAAATTCATAAAAATAACAACAATTTGCAAATTATTTATTAGTTTAAAAACTGATAAAATCTTCTACTTTTATAGCTAGAGCTTGAACATTTAATACAATGTGCTACATAAGTATTTCTACTTGAAATCAAAATCTAAAAGATAAATAAGCACATTTTTTTTATAGATATTTGAAGTTACGAAATTAGATATTTAAACAAAGAAAAACATTTAATATTTACTTACACCTTCACTTAAAAGGTAGGTAAATCCACAGTAATTTTTTATTAGCATTTGAGGTTACAGTTTTGAAAAATTAGTGAAAATAATTTTGTATTAAAAATGTATAAACATTTTATACAGCTATAAGTACAAATGTAGTGTACATTGATTTCAGCTACTGCGATGCGTTGAGTCAAATATTATATCTTATATATATCTTAG
>JANEHU010000931.1:0-39655 GCA_027563435.1 Nasonovia ribisnigri | reverse complement strand
ATAAACAATAAAAATGTAGTATCCTTTTTTTTTTGGAAATCAACATAAAATTATGATTATTGGTTATATGATTTCGTAAATTTACCATTAAATATCAAATATCGTAAAAAATACAAGTTTAAACGCTTATAAAAATCCATGTTACTTTCAGGTTAACTATAGTTTTTTGTTCGATGTAGGGAATTTATTTAGGAAATATTCAATTAAAATATCGAAAGTTAGCTATGAAAAGAAAACTTTTATGAATTTCGGACTGAAAAATTGTTTACAAAACTGCTCAAAAAGGGTCAACATTGTTTGAAAATCTTACCACGCATGTAAATGATGTTATAAATATTTGGCGAACCGATCAAGAGTCTACAATTACAACAAGATCTCATAATTGGAATGTGATGATTTACGTGTTACATGTGTTGCGTGTGTGTAAAAGGAGTGTGGCGTATACCTTTATTATTATTACTACCTATTCATTATTGATTTCCATTGGTTATTCGGGCAGATGAGGTTGGTATAAGCTTGCATCAATTCGAGTTATTGCATTTATCCGACGTAGTCGGATTGTCTAACAGTGTGGCTATGTTGCACTTACTGCAACGAGTCACCCACAAAAGGAGTTAACAATCATAATTTTTTTAAGATTTGCCATTTTATTTTTTATGGGCAACGAAGTGCATGGGTTTAGCTATTGCTGTGATTACTGAGATGTATCTGCACTGTGTCGTCTGGCGCCGCTGATAATTGATTGTGTTTTTTTACTGAACGTGTCTGATCGTATAGCTATATTATATGTCTAATACGTATATATTTTATTATGTATAATGGACCAACCCGCACTCCATATGGTCCGTCACCATTACTTATCCTGTGTTTTTTTTTTTTTAAGTAGAAATATGATTTATTACAACCCAATATAGGACCTGGTAACAATGTACGTTTATATTATTATAATATACATCGACGATGTATTTTTATTTGTGTAAATACATACAAAAAAAAATTGTTGAGTTTTAAAAGACATCATGGCTAAAGTTCAAACGCGTAGTTCTTCTTCGTTAATATTAAACATCATTGCATGCTGTAAAGTGTATAATTATAAAAAGTTGCCGTCGCATGGGTTAATTTTATATAGTCAATGATTAATGAATTATATTATGCACATCGCGTGTTGCGTGACAGTAATATTATTATACTTTAAGCCTATAACTGTAGTCACGCATTCGTATGATTATTAGATTAGTTACTCGAGGCGCCACCTGCTGTATAATGTGAAATTATTTTATTTTGTTACCCAAGTCCATTTCATACGGTCGGTGGATACCGGCAGAATACATGCAGTCGTGTCGACTTCATATACCTACGTATTTTATGTAAAACTTTATAAAAATGCATTTTTATTCTTCTGTAATAACTAATGTTCAAAAACGTTCAATGGTTATATTCTGCTGGTAAGTGTTTTGAATCAATCTTATGTAAATTATGAAAACTCAGTGTTTAGTCATTAAAGATGACCTATATTTTGGCTAATATTTTGCCAAAATTGCAAATGAAAAATATATCAAAAAAAATTGCAGAAAGTACAATATGTTAAAATTGCAATGAAATATACATTAAAGTTATTTAAAAAAAAAATCAAATAATATAATCATATAAAATATAATATGATTGTTAATCAATTAATTTAATAACATCATGTAGGTATATTAAAATGTGGTATAAGGGGATGAGGTTGGACATTGAAGAGTTAACGAGACAAATATATGATGAGGAACAATACGACATGAATTGAAAATAATAAGTTTATTTTATATAGCTATTAATAAATTATTCTCCTTAATTCAAATCAACTCTCCTTATTTGAAAAATGTAATTTTTATTTGCTTCCATAAGAAATTTCTGTCTACAGAAATTAGTTCCGTAAGGTCTATCGCAATAAAATATGAATTTATTTCTTCCTAATTTTTATCACCGATAATCATTATTTAAAAATATTTATGTATTCATATATATTATAAGCATATAGAATATAGATGAATACATTTCAAATGTCTATTTTTCGTGTATGTATTTTAACAAAAAAAAGGAATACCAAACTAAGTTCATGTTTTTTTGCAAATAAGCTCTACATTTTCAAAATTCTGGGAACATAATATATTTTATGTGATAATATACATTTTGGTAAAATTGAGCAATTTTTATCGTTAAAAAAAATCTCAAACATTTAAATAATTTTGAATGATTTTAGATGGTTAAAAAAAAATAACAATAATAAATATCTGTTAATCTTTCTAACATAATTTACACCTACAATAAAATAATTAAAAGAAAAATTCGAAAACCATTGTAATATAAAAAAAATTTAGTTTCATTAAAAAAAAACTGGTAAAACGTCATAAGACTTAGAATTTTCACGTTGATATAGTTAGAAACGAGTTAAAAATAAACGTATGGCTACGATGTTATAGAATTTTCTTAAGAAAATTACACTTATAAAGTTTTAAATTTTTTTTTTTTTAATGGGACTTTCAAACTTTTTTTGATTTTGAAAATAGCTTTTCAGACCACTGGGTCAAACTCTACGGAACTAGACGAATATGTCATTCATGACACCAACGACCTGTGGCGCAACGAAATGCAAACCAACGCATAAATCCGTTATGTGTCTAATAAAATATGAATTATACTGCAGTATTGAAAATCGAGAAGTATAAGAAATAAAAATACAAAATAAATAATAGGTTTTAATCGATTGGCAATTATACATTTTTTTTTAAATATTTTTTTTTTTTTTTTTTTTACATTTTTTTATTTTTAAAATAACTTTTCAGACCACTGGGTGGCGATTCAAATACTACGGCACTAGACGTACTCACATGAAATAAGCAATAATAATATTCCGACAACGATCTCACAAAGATGCCGGCGCTCTGACAACACATCTGAGTATATATTATATTATATCGACGAATATACGTCATTCACGACACAAACGACCTGTGGCACAACGAAATGCAAACCAACGCATATATCCGTAATGTGCCTCATAAAATATGAATTATACTGCAGTATTGAAAATCGAGAAGTATAAGAAATACAAATACAAAACAAATGATAGGTTTTAATTGAATGGAAATTATGCATAAATAATTCATAATTATTGGGAAGCAATTATGTAAACTCAGTGTTTGGTTATTATTGAATACCGGTTATAGTGTCGCTCATATTTTGTGAAAATAGGAATGAAAAATATATATCAAAATATATTGCAGTATAAAATACATGTTAAAATTGCAATGACATTTATCTTAAAGTAACTTAAAAAAAAAAGTGGTGTAAGTGGGTGTCGCACTACTGTACAGTAGGATACAAGTGGGTCGCTGTTTAATGGATGGTATTCAATTTTAATTCAATGATGCAACATCATTGTATACGAAAATCGATCCTGAACGAAGACGATCAGCCTATTATATAACGATATACTGATATTACTATTATAGTACACTTGATGATATTATTGTGAATAAAGTGATTTGTTTAACCTGTTTACTTGAATCCTTGTTTTTAATTTTCAACCCTAAAGTTTAACATTTTATACATTTTTACAAAATCATTTGAAAATTTTTGTATTTGATAAATTTGATCATACCACAGCCTAGTTTTTGATTCTTCACTACTAACCAGGGATATTTAGCATATTATGTTCTATTATACTAATATTATTCTTACCGTAATTATATAAAGGAATCATTGACTCTTTCGCTGAACCTCCTTCTTGGTTTTGCTAATCTGAAGTCGGAATATAATTTGTACTTGAGTTGGATTTAATTAACCAATTTAGTAAATACATGTTTTATGTTTAATAATACTGTAACCGTAAGTTACTAAAACTGTACAAATAGCAAATAGTTAATCGCATTATGGAAAAATGCACAATACACTAAATATTCGTAATATCCTCGTAAATATATGTTACTAAAAACTACCTATTTAATATCTTGGCTAATTAAATACTAATAAAGTAATAACCAGTCTTGTAAATGATACTTTTAAAAACTATTCAAGTACAGATACAGATACTTATTTTCAAAAGTATCTAAAGTACGTATTTGAATACTCGGGAAAAAAAGTATTCAAGTACGAATACAAATACTTATAAAAAGTATTTATAGGTACTTTCAAATACTTTTTTTTTGTTTTTCAAAGTGTTTTACCTTTTTACCTTGACCTATTCGTCCTAATAGATATGTTTAATCATTAGAATAAAAATTTAGCATTTTTTGGTCTTTGGTGTATGTACTTAACTTAGGCCTCTAAAAATATTAAAATATACCAATATACAACGATAAACGATTTATAAATAAAGATGTTGTAAAATTTGTATTATTTTATTTTAATTTAGCGTCCCTGCACATAAAATAAGAAGTATTCAAATACTGTGCCCAAGTACTTTTTTCAAATATCTTTAGAATACGTATTTGAGTACTTAAAAGTTTTTGAATACTTTTACTCAAATACTTTTACTCAAGTTCTTTACAAGACTGGTGATAACTATAACAAAATGAATTAATGAATGTACTAAAAGAACAAATTACTTTAAATTAATTTATAAAATACGTTATCAGAAATATTAATAAGTCATAACGCTATAAATTGTATATTTATTGTTTTGTTCTCGACTCTGGAGTCATGATATCGTTTACCATCATCAGGCAATACCATAGAGCTACTCTAAAAATAACACAATCACCAGAATATTTATTGTATTCGTATTTACATTTTTCTCATCAACATAAAACTATAAGAAATTACGTTTAAATGTATTACATGTAGATGTCAAGTAGTCCAATTGAAAATAAATTAAAAAACTTTATTCATATTTAAAAAAAAAAGAACTATATTATATTCTTTTAAGACTTATTAAACAATCATTAATAAAAAACAGTTTTTATGAAAAACACCAATATAAATCGATAATCTTTGTATATAATTAAAGGGGGAATGCTTTGATATCCAGTTAATATTAAATGTTTTAATATTTTAATGAGTACTATAAATTATATTTATATTATTTTGTGTGTTTAAATAGGTGCATCAAACATATAACGACAAAATTCCAACATTTTAACAACCGTTAATCAAAAGAAACCGCTACAACTATGTCTAAGAAAACAAATTAAAAATGCAGTTAATAAAAACAAATAGATTGTAATTTATAAGGTTTATAATAAAATATAATATTATGTTACGACATTACGAGTTTCGGGCTTCTATTAAATTTAGATATTAAAAGTTAAAGAATATTTTTATTTCAGATGTGCACCTTAGTGTCTTTGCAGGGGCGTCAAGCTGCCGTAAAATTGAAAATGGTCGAAAAAATAATTTTATTCTACAAAGATGGCAGTGATAAGTGATACGATTACGTTTATGTAAATAAAAATTAATAAAAGCATCACCTTTCAAAGTCACATCAAATGTTACCCAATCTACTGGTAAATACAACTAAATATATACAAATAAACAACATATTATAATATTGTTTATGTCTATATAAAATGTCTTTTCCTATTTTTCGTGTGATTACAACGTGTGTATTATTAGTTACAGAAAGAAAAATGAACACTCATATGAATACATATACCTACAAATGCTCAAATACTTATAATACTTACACTGCATCACTTATAAAAACATATTTTGTCGGGTGCGACATGGTAAAAGATTATATATGTAATCATGTAATTCACGGTCAATTACTTAGTTCTTACTTTGGAATTCAGTGTGAAGATAAATCATCAGTCAAAAACCATGAAGATTCAATCGGGTATTACCACCAGAACGCCACGAATTTCTTATTAATCGTATCTGACGAAGCTTACAACCATATTAATAATTTAAATATACTAATTACAGTATTCATAATAAATGGTACATCGTACAGTATTATATGTTTTACTTCATCGAGGCACTATTCGCAACTTTGATGGGATTATTTTTCCTTTAATTCATGGACGCAATTCACCCAAACATAGTAAGAAGGCTTATGCACCGAAGACATTTTTGAGAAAATCTGTCGCCCTTCATATTTCTCATATATTGACACTCCTTCTTATGTCCGTTAATTCTATAAACAGAATAATTTAAATTTAAGATTTGAATCAATATTGAATATTGTATAGGAATGTGGATTAGTAGGAAAAGTCATTATTTTAGATTATTGTAAAACAGAACTTTCTTAACAAAAAGTTTGGATCAGGTACAAACGAACTCAATTAAGAATATTCTTATTTTTATTTTTTCTTATACATTTTTGTGAATGCTGAAAAATATACATTTTTTCTTATCACAGCTTCAAAGATTTTTATACTTTTACTATTTACTTTTTAAATTTTATAATATATGTATATTGTATAGTAAAACTTCAATTACGCAGTCGCGTAGCTAAAAACAATTCGCATTGTAGAGAATTTCGTAAAATTAAATAAAATACATTTGTTTATAATTTGGTTTGGTTCTCAAAAATATTTAGGTTACCAGAAAATGTTGTTAATTGGAAGTTTGTTACACGGAAGTTTCACTGCAGTTTTACTACCTAGTTGTAGTATGAAATTAACGTGGGCACTTATTAAGGACTACCTACCTATATCTATTTCTATTCGGATGATTGTTATTGTCCAATAATCTTTCTTGAACTCTAGTGGTATTTGTCTAATATCGTTTATTCGTTTATTATTATTTTAGATAATCATGAGAATCATGGCGTACTAGTATTGAAATTCAGGGTGCTAAGCAATAGGTTTTCTTCTGGTTATACTGTCATTTGGTATGTGTTGTCATATGCAAATCATTTGATCTTCGTTCAAATCAGTGGGACACAAATCACTTCGTGACCATCATTCCCAAATTGGTGTGTACGACTTTCAAGGCACACTGAATAGTGTATAGTACCTAAATATGTACCAAAAAATGTATACATACAAGAGGAGGGTTGAACTATTCAAAGTTTAAAAAATTGAACCGAACTCATTTACATTTCGGAGTTTTTGTCAAACTTAGTTTTAAAAAAAACCAAACCAAACCAAATTCAAAAAAAAAGTTTAAAAAACAATAAATAATATGAATTCCAAAAAAAATTAGAAACACGTCTTACATTTCGAACAAAAATTATTTTATATTTTAGTTACACATAAACAACAAAAATTTAGTTTCGTAATTTTTTTCAAATACTTGAATCGAGTTAAGTTTGGTATTTATAGACATTTGGTTCAATACTCAAGATAGGATAGTGGAAAAATATTATAACGAGAATTTTAAAACAAATTAATTGATAAATCAGCATTTTCTGAAAATATCTTTCTTTTTCAGGTTACAGTTGACACTACATATCTACGATTTAAGTACATATATTAAGATACTTTTAGTGTTTTTTCATTGGCCACATTAGTAGTATTACTCATAAAAAAAAAAAACATTGTATACCTAACGTTATCAATTCCAAATTTTACTCATACTCTTAATATTAACTAAATTACTTGAAAATTAACACAATTTTTTTGTTTCCTTGTAGATTAATTATAAAAATATGACACCTATTGAACACGATTTAATATATGATGAACCAATAACTATTACAATTGAACATCAAGCAGCAATGGAGTAAGAGTTAGTTTTATTTTTTTATTGAATTATCAATAATGATTATTAAATTTTAACTATCATATTTTTAACCGACAGATAAATCTTAAATAACTAAATATTCATAAAAAATATTAATAACCACCTATTTCAGTTAATATATCAAGGGAAATATGGGTAAAATCTAAGGATGCATTAGGTATGTATATTATAAAATTTACTTGAAATATTAATATATTATAACTAACAGTAGGTATTATTTAAACTAAATTAACCTACTACATAAAAAAGTTATTTTTCAAAAAGCGGTCTACGTCAGTTTGTCTTGGGGTGCCATGGTGTCCTTCCAGTGGTGTCTTCATACATTTTAAAACCCATCGATGCTGGTGATGGAAACTATTACGATTATGTAAATAAAAATGTATACATTTTGTATAATAATATTTAAATTAAACAAATAATATATGCATGGAACCAGTTACAGTTTTGTCTGATTATTATTTAATTATCCTATTTTTTATGGTTGTTAATTAATCATAATATGAGAGAAGGATAACCTCAGAATACTATGGTTAAAATAATGCACCGTGAGCCAAAAACGTTTGGGAAGCCTTGCGTCAGACTGTTTTTTAGCATAATGTCATTCATTAAATTTTAAAATTGAATTTATATATAGTTTTTTCCGTTATTTCAAAAGCTATTGAAATAAATCGTTTGTTCCCTGACAAATTGGATTTAATAATTCATGAGTTGACTGCAACAAATCAAAAATTATTTTGGATTTCCAAATTACTGGCCAAGGAGTCTTCGTACTATGTATGGTCTACTTCAGAAGGGGTTTTTATGAAGCAGAAATCAGATGGAGTTAAGTTTATTAAAGTCGTTTCACTGCTGCAATTACAACACATGAATATATATTTGATGATTCTTATCTTAATCTTTTATTGTGTACTAGACAAACTTTTTTATATTATATATCTATATTATGATTCATAACAATGACCTTCTTGGTATTCAAGATAATTTATTTTATAGTTATAATGTTAAGAGTAGGATATTAAATGATTTAAGTCATTTTTATACTAACGATAATAGTATATCTGTATTTTCTTTAAACATTAGTAGTATAAATGCTCATTTAGATCAACTTGCGTTATATTTAAATGGTTATAACTGTGTTTTTGATGTACTAATTTTATGTGAAACATTGTTATTGGATGATTTCAACTTGAATTTAAATGGTTATATCAATATTAACTCAACGGGTTTGCTCAATTAAAGTGATGGTGTTACTATGTTTGTTAAAGATAATGTACTTCTTTTAAATGCAAATAAACACATTTTTAATAATTTCTTTAAAATTATCACTAATTATTAGAGGTAAACATTTAACAGTATTTGGAATTTATAGATCGCCCAACGATAATGTAGATAACTTTTTAATCCATTTTAATTTCAATTTATCTCAATTTTTCGACCCCTATTTCACAAGCAGAAACAATTAAACATATTTCAGTAATCAAACCTAAAAATATATTCTTTGATTATGTAAAAACAAATACTTCATTAAAAAATACTACTAACAATATTATTTATCCTATTCAATATATGTTCAATCAACTAATCTTCACCTATTTGGTAAATATTATTTAGGTAACAAGAAAACTTCTCAAGTGTAGAAAATAAATCATCATTTTTTACAGTAACACCTGTAGCTATTAAAATGTAAGCAGGGCTGTATAAGTGTATAACACATTAAATATGTTAACATTTCACAAATATAAAGTGAGTTAATATTGAAAGATTAAATGTCAAGATGATAAAACTTTTAACCTTAAGTCTAACCTGTCTGCGACATTTATGAGCCTTACCATTGAAGTCTTTAATTTTAACTACCGCAAGGTTTATAAGCACAATGCCGCTACATTGCATGCACAAGGCTTCAAATTATTGAATTTTAAAAACTACGACTAAAGTTTAAATTTGCCTTCGGTAATTTAATATAAAAATGCATGCTGTATATTTACCTATAAATTGTAAAAATTACATTTGAATAATTTATTATATCAAATGTTAGAGCGATATGAAATGTTTTATGCGCATTGCATTGCATGACAATAATATTATTGGATTTAAAACTTATAATCGTAGTCACGCATAAGTATGATAATTCAATTAGTCAATCGATGAACCGTCGTTTTATTTTTTTGATATCAAAATGTATAGTTATATAAATTCCTTATTGTGTTCTTGGAAATTGTATTGCCTGTTACTATACTTCAGGATACGAATGAGCAAATTTGTGCAAAAATACTAATAACTGAGCCGCCAGAGTATAATTTTATTCCACTGCAATGGTATATTGACGACTAGCAAACGCTTCGTTTAGATTGTGTTTACTGACCTTACCTAAGATAACCTCTGGTTGCTCCTATGTCAGTATTCATCCGGAAATTTGGTCATTCTTATCCTGAATAGAGTATAGTATGTTTATCTATATTATAACTATATTCTCCAAAATAAAAGAATGTAGGTAGGCATTACTTTTCATTTATTTATTTCAAATATTTAAAGTCTACGACAAACACTCTGCTCCATAATGCACTGCACACAATTTTTTTTATTTTTAAAAACTATTATAATAGTAATATAATACAATAAAGGTTAGTAGTTGATGATTTATTTTTTTGTTACGATTAAAATCTAAATAAAATGCACTAATCACGCAGGTTCAAATAAATACACAATATTATATTATAGGTACTATGCGATGTGGTGCCTCCCACAAGGCAGTTTATGCCATGCATTTTTGGACGCCGGGTTTTTCACTTTAAGACCTTTTATTAATCTGAACAACAAATATGTCCCACTAGACGAATTTGTCTTAATAGATTATAGTGATTATACTATAGAATATTTGGTATTTGCGTAGGTATGTATCCATATTGTGTATTATTATTATTATAGAAGTGGGTTAAAGTAAAATTAAGTATTAATAATTAAAGTATTATCTTATACCAAACTTGTACTGAACTCTTTATTCGTATAATTGTGTTCTGAGCATACGCACTGGCCATTGTCACCATTTTTTCCGGATGGGTGACTATCAGGGTTTTTGGTGACAAGTCCTTACCACACGTCCCACACAGTAACAGGCTATAATGAGCTCAATGACGAATCTTTAATTCAAAAAAGAAAATTACGTTATTTTATTTGTAATAGCATTCTGTGATATCATTATTTAGTTTTATAATTACTATGATTGTATTTATATTATAAATATTCTTATTCTATGAATACTTAAGCTAGCAAATCGTACTGTAATAAATACGTTGTTACATTGGCATAAATATCCAGCGATCAGTGTTTTAAGTATTATTTTCAATTATAGGAAATATATGATGTGGTTTTTTTTTTTATAGAACCGCTGAATGGCTCTTTCTCTTCGCGTTGGATTGTTTCCCAGTCTTCTTCTAGTGTCCTTCCAACTCCTAAAAGACAGGTTGCAACGATTTAACCAGTTACAACCCATCCAAGCTTGGCTCCTTGTAGTTGCCAATATGTAATGGAATTCTTTCAGGAGTCATAATATCGAAAAATACACCTTTGTTTATAAGTGATTTAATGCAACTTTACACTTGACGTCTGTTAATGGTACAGATTTAACTAAATCGATTTTGAGCCAGCAAGACGAGAACTTAAATTATATAGCTTTCAGGCTGAAAAAAAATCATTAATTAATACAAGGATTCTGACTAACTGTTACAATATTAGTTGAAAAATATTAAAAATACATCAGAACAATTTTTTTTCATAAGCATTTAAAGTTCGATTATTGACAACATTTATTAAATTTTAAATTTTAAACTATTTTTTTGGTAGTTAAAAACTTCAACTTTTATAGCTATAAGGATATGAAAATTTAAAACGTACGTAGATTATTCTGAAATCAAAAAATCTCAAAAATATAAAAACAAAGTTTTTTTTTATAGTTATTAAATTTATGTTATGTTCAAATTTGGTAAAAATTACATATCAACAATTAATTATTTAAAATTACAATTAGGTAATCATTTTAGTTAATTTGTTGTAACTTTATACCTATTATTATTAATTGCAATTGAAATTACAGGCTACCATATTTATAATAGGTAACAACATTATAATTATTATATTAAATATTTACACTGGCAAACCGTCTGGTTTATGTCTGCAATTATTTGTCATTGTAGTTTAATATAACACGTCCATTTGGACGACATAGGTACTTGACAACTAGTGTAAACCAAAGCGGACAAAGCGGTGTCCATCTTTTATATCATACAATATTATATAATTATCATCTATACTATATATTATGTATGTACCTATACACATTAATGACCTACTTGTAGGTAAGTCAAATACATGATTTATTTATTCAACTAACGCTTACAGTTGTAGAATTGTTAATCCGGTACCAAATTATGATGAAACTCATTTAGTAATGTAGTCTAGATCAATACATTGGAATGACATTACACAATACAGCACATCTCACTTTAAGCTTATGGCCCACACACTCGAAAAGGTGTAAATTTAATTCTTGATACGTGTTTCCGGTGGCACAGAACGTCAAAATATAGGTAAAATAATATTCTTCCATAATATACTACCTGTATCTACAGACCATGTACCTACTGTAGTTGTATATAAAGTTAGCGGTTGAATAATATATGATGGTATCGTATAATTTGAATAATAAACCGCAGTCATGAAAAACGAGAAGTTTAAGAAATAAAAAAAAAAATTGATTGAAATTTGTGCATAAATATTATTAATAATTCAGAGGCCTGGTGTAAAGCAGTAGTTGGCAGCAGTAACTAGTGCATCGTCCGTCGTCCTACATAATCGTTGCTCTTTATCACATATTGAAGTAGGTAAGACTAACCTAAGAAATTTAGTGTGTTACCTCAATCCATTTCAAATGAACAGGCAGCAATAGACAACTGAAATTAACAGTGATAAATATACAACATTTCTCGCACTTATCTCGTGTAAGTATTTTACGTTAAATTTTATAAAATCCAATATTTTTACCAACGTACGACTAAAGACGTTGAATATTAATCGATTGTAAAGTGTTTAAAATCACATCGATGGCAATTATTTAAAACTAGAGTTTTATAACGGTGTTTCATATGTATATAGGAAAAAATAAGACTATTTTTTTTCAACGTTTGTTTGGGTATTGCATATATAATATTTAATTAATTCAATTATAATTGACCAGCATGATATATACTATATTTGTCTACAGATAACTAAAAGATCCATTATTTTATTTTTTGATTATATTTATAATATTATAACCATGGACATTCGGAACGAGAAGAATCATGTTTTCAACATAAAGTCGGCCAAACTTACAGGTTTATATCAAATATTGGATCCCGGGACCGTAAAATTTCGGGGTCGAAATATATATTACATTGCCGTGGGATGCGTTTCGCTGTACAAGTGTCTCATCTCAATTATTTTGATATTCAGTTGTCTGTACTATTGAATGGTCAATATACCTATAAGTATGGATTATTTGTGATAAATATGATAAATATAGGAATTATCAAACAAAAACAAAAAGATTTTTTTTATGCTATTTTATTCCAACGTTGATAATGAACACATACAATAAAATGAATATTTTATAATATAAGTTTGTGTAATAATACATATCACTACGTAAAAATATATGATAATTAAATAGCAAAAGTTAAGTAAATAAAAAATATTTAATTAAATATAACACTTACCAGCTATAAGTACATGATAATACTTATTATATAATATGTTCTAACTTATTACTACATAATATAGTAAATATTTCAATACTAAATAATGAAGCATTTAAAATGTAGTAATTTAGTATTTTTTAACACTTTTAAAATGTTCACTTTAATCTTTTCGTATTTTTGTACCACTAAAAACGTATTACCTATTTTATTAAACTATTATCAGTTATTTATAAAATTAAAATCCATGCTAAGGTTATTATTTAAACATTAATTAGCTCTTCTATATAGTATGTACATTGTAAATATATATATATAAATTAATAAGGTACCTGCAAGTAAATAAAATATATCAATTATTTATTAAACTTGATCTTTTAAAATTGTAGAACTAATACGCCGGAACCAAACTATGATGCAACACATTCAATAATGATGTCTAAATCAATTAGAATGACCTTATCCAATACAGCACAACCCATTTTAAACGTACGACCTGCACAATCGAACAAGAGTTGAGGGTACCCCCGTGATATGAAAGCGCCCGTTGCCAACAAACGTCATAATATAGGTCATAATAAATATGCGTATTATACTAACTGTATCTACAAGTTAATTTTGTAGAGGTTTAACATATATAACTACCACTAAAGTAAAATAAAGGGTTGGTATGTAACTTCTGAATACTGAATAGAAACACAAATGCATACTATATCATTAAACAAATTGCGGTTAAATAATATATTATGAGGGTCTCATGTAATATTAATTATACTGCAGTATTGAAAACCGAGAAGTATAAGAAATAAAAATTCAATATAAATGACAAGTATTGAATTGATCGGCAATGATGCATAAATTATGCATACATATTATTAATAAGTAGAAGGCCTGGCGTGGAGCAGTGGTCGGCTGCAGTAACTAGTGTGTGCATCGTCCGTCGTCACACATTATCCTTGCTCTTTGGCACATGTTAAATAAGCTAATATCGAAAAAGAGCCGACTTTAAAAATAAGAGTGTTGCCTTAATCCAGTTCACATGAGCGGCCAGCAGTAAACAACTAAAATTAACAGCGAAGGGAAGACAAAACTATTCGCTCCGAAATTGAGTAGGTACGTATTTTACGTTAAGTTTTATAAAATCAAATATTTTTATTTTTGGGATATTATAACAAACGATTAAAAAGGTTCAATAATAATCAACTAGCAAGTGTTTTAAATCACATCGATGCAAATTGCATCAAACTAGTGTTTGATAAAAATGTATACTATTTTTAAGGGAAACAAGGATAACACAATTTTCTTTGAAGGTTTGTTTGGCTGGTGCATGTAATAATATTTATAATATTTCAAATATTATAAAAATAATATTTGTCAACAGACGACTAAAAGGTATATCAATTTATTCAATGTTTTTCACCAGTATATTGATAACGATGGATATTCGGAACGAGAAGAATCATGTTTTCAACATAAAGTTGGCCAAACTTACAGGTTTATATCAACTATTGGATCCCGGGACCGTAAAATGTCGTGGTCGAAATATATATCACATTGCCGCGGGATGCGTTTCGCTGTACATGTGTCTCATCTCAATTATTTTGATATTCAGTTGTCTGTACTATTGGACGGTCAACATACCTGTAGGTTTGGATTATTTTTGGAGATTTGTAAACTCGATTTACTTATTATACAAGACGTGGATCATCATCCGCTACTCGAACGACATATGGAATTGTTTGTCGATCACCCGGTACGATTTTACATCAAACACCGATCGGAACAGACACATACTGGTTCGTTGGCGAAAACGATTGGTGTGGTTGACGAATGTATACGCGATTATGTATAGTACGGCGTTAATAATTTTCTTAATCTTTACCTTGGCGTCCAGTAAAGATATAATACCATTCAAAAACCATGACGGTTCATTCGGGTATTACCGCCAGAACGCTATGAATTTGTATTTAATCGTATCTGACGAAACGTACAACGTTAAATATTATATATTTTACGCCGTTGAGGGAATGTACTGTGTCTTTGTGGCATTCTTTTTATTTACATTCGACGTTCTTTTGGTTACACTGTGTTTTGGAATGTGCTGCCAGATGGAAATCATTTGCTCTGCGTTCGAATCGGTTGGACACAAATCACTTCGTGACCCTCATACCAAAATTGGTGAGTACGAATTGAAAGGCATACTGAATAGTGTATACGTACTACGAAAGTGTACGAAGTGGGGACACCTGTTTGAAGCATCTTTGCTCCTATATATTCAACACAGGATAGTGGGGTATTATAAGTAGAATTTTAAAACAACGGTAATTGATAAATGATAGCAGTCAAAAATAATTCATACAATTTCAGCTAAAATAATTTTTACGTTTCTAATTTATCAAGTGGTTTTCATCTTATGATGTTTTGTAATGGGCTTTAATTCTTATTGTTTTGTGTCTTTGTAGATTACTCAGATGAAAATATAAATATATCACCTGTTGAACACAATTTAATATATGATGAATTAAAAACTATTATAATGGATCATCAAGCAGTAATGGCGTAAGAGATAATTGTATTGTGTTTATTAAATTAATAACTATTTAAATATGCATTAAAAGTGTAAGTCAACGTATTATCAAAGGAATGATGGGTAAGAACTAAGGATACCTAATGTATGTTTTAAAATATAGCGCTGCTAGATTACTTAAAATATAAAGCCTTAGACCAGCAGTTCCAAAAAGTGCTTCATTGTTTTTTAATTGCATAACTTTTATGTATAAATAGTGTTATTCACAAAATAATTTGAAAACAACGGTAGACTTTTCCAGTCCTCCAAAATTGCTAATTTACAAAATTGAGTTTCTTCTTTTCATTAGCATGC
This sequence comes from Nasonovia ribisnigri, assembly GCA_027563435.1. Taxonomy (NCBI): domain Eukaryota; kingdom Metazoa; phylum Arthropoda; class Insecta; order Hemiptera; family Aphididae; genus Nasonovia; species Nasonovia ribisnigri. The sequence continues at coordinate 23,374 of JANEHU010000931.1, read as the reverse complement.
TAAATATATTTGCATTTTTACTACTATAAAATATGACAGATTCATTCCGTCAACATTTTTATTTTTATATTTTGCTTAATACTGCAATAATTATAAGTATTGTACGATTATTTATTTTAATGTTATTTTAATACTTTATTAAATTTATTTGACAAAAATAATGAGATTCAAACAATATAAAAACAATTTACTTTACCTAAGTATCTGTAAATGGTGTATAAAAAAATAAATAATAATCCGGGCTTACTGTTCCATTTAGATTTTGTTAGTTATTGTAGACTATTATATCATACTTCGTATGAACCATTATTATCATATTCAAACATGAATACTCTTCAGGTCAGAAGGGTAAAACATGACATTTGTTACTTATATAAACTTTTAAATGGTTATGTTAACTGTCCAGACCTGCTGTCAAACGTTTCTTTTTTGGTTCCTGGTCATACGACTAGACAAACCTGTACCTTTTTTGTGCCATTCCAGCGTACTTCTTATGGTAAAATGATCCTATGATTAGATCTATGCAGTATGTTAATGATTTCAACATTGATTTGTTTTTTTTGTAATTCTATTGTTCTTTTTAATTTATATATTAGTAATTTAATTAATTAACTTATTGTACACAACAACTCTCATCTAGTTCATATATGTAAAATTTTTTCATTTTTATTCACATGTATATTGTAACTGGGCTCGCCCGTTTAATTCTAATAAATAAATAAATAAATATAATATAACAAAATTATATGCCAATAAATACACTTTTTCTGACACTTGGGATATGAAAGTTTAAGTATAACTTTCAAATTTTAACCTTTGGGTGCCGAATGTATGAAGTTATTACCTTATGTTACGTCAAATGATTTAACGCGGCTCTGCTATTCTTTTTTTTTCAGGAAATATGAAGATTTTTTAACTCTTTTTCGACGAGTGGTGTTGTTGCACATTTTTGTGTCATCATTTTTGGTCATCGCACTTTGTTTTATTGTCCTAATGGTAAAATTTACGTAATACTTAGATTACAATAACATTATTCTATCAATTTTTTATGATTAATTAAACGAGTACTTAAAATTATTTAGATTAATGAGATTAATATTGATGTCTCATGATATATTTAAATGTAATAATTTCTCTTACATAATGTGTTTTACAGCTGTTAGAGTTGTGTATATTTTGATTACATAGTTTAACGCTAAACGATAAATGCACTTGTATCACATGAGTAGTAGTGCAGTACTATTCTGTGATGATAAAACTAATTTTGCTATGACAATAATATTTTCATAAAGTTTATAGTTTGTGCACTTAGTGGATAAAACATATAAACAAAAAAAAATATTTTCTATCATTTTTTTTTTGATATTTATAAAATATTATATCGTTAAACTAGATATACTGATGAATCATTTCAGTTTATCTACTGGCAGTTTTCATACATAATGAGTAAAATATTAAATTCGTTTAAAGCCATAGCATGCACAAAATTCATGAACTAAGTTACGAAGTGATAAATTATCTGGAGTAAAATGATTTCAGAGTTTCTCCGACGTTGAAAGATTTAAGACTTCGGATGTTATTGTAAAACAAATGTTATGTGCAATTCCTATAACATTCTTTCAAATATTCATGGTGTGTTATTTATTCAGCAGTATACAAAATCAAGTAATTCAAAATGCATAATTTTTTAGTATTATTTTTCAATTGTTTATTTGTTGTAATGGCATGTATGTCTTGTGCATTGTTTTGGTATAACTTACAAACATTTTGTTCAAATTAACATATAGTTGACATTTGCATTAAATAGTACAATTTATTTATGTTACAAATAAAAATTACTTAAAATATGTTAGTATAGTTATGTAATATTTATTCTATCTACTACCATGTACGAACATATTATTATTTAATCAATCAAAATATTGAACACTGTATTTATGTTGTCTACACTTTTGAATAAAAACTATGAACCTACACAATTTATGAAAAGTATCGGATTCGATAGATTTTAGTCCCAGGTTTAAAATTAACATTCTATTTATTGAAACTTTTATTTTTTAAAGAATGAATCAATAGTATTCGCATTGTACAGCAGTAATTGGACCGAAATGGATATGAAATGTAAAAAATTGATATTATTGACAATGAAATTGAATAATGCTAATCACAAAACGTTAAAATTTACTAGAACGAAAATTGTAAACTTAGAAATGTTTTATAAAGTAAGAACTATTATAATTATTACTAATTAACTATAATTGTTTAATTTAAGATTGCTTGAACTTAATGAATCATAATATGAATACTTAGATAGTTAAATTTATAAAATATTTAAAAAAAAAATATGGTAAGTTTTATAGTCTTGATATTTTTAAATTTGATAAACTTATGATGTACCAGTGAATTTCATTTTCAAACCAGATCTATAAAAATTATACCATTTATAAATTGGTCACAAAACGTTAAAATTTACTAAAACGGAAATTGCAAACTTCGAAATGTTTTTTACAAAAAGTCCTATAATAAAATTATTATTTAAATAGTATTTTAAAATTTTGGTCAAAGCATCGAAGGAACTTTTATTCAATCATAATCTTCATCTTATTCAATAACGATTGACTTAAATTGAATGGAATTAAATATAAATACTTAAAAATGTAATTCTGAAAAATATAATACAATACACGGCAATGCTTCAAGTTTCAAGTTATTTGTGTTATTTGAATAAAATAAAATATTGAAAAATAATTTTATTTAAATTCGTTATACCAACTTGAACTTCAAATATTTCTAAAAAAAAAATGTGGTAATATATTTAAATATTTTTAATTGATATAAGAAATACTCATGAGGTACTTTTATTACATATTCAAGCTAGAGCTGTAAAATAAGTATAATTTGTTCATTTTTAATGTTTTGACGAAAATGAAATATCTTAGAAAATATAAATATTTTGTAGAGTTATCAAACTATTTCGGTCCTTTTTGAATTGATATAAAAAATAAATACATGTTCATTTGAATTTAATTAATTAAATTTATTTTTATTATTTATTACAGACAATGGGTAATTGCTACACAGTTATTTCGGTTTTAGTAAATTATATAGATACAAGCAAAGAATGAAACAATTTTAATTATGTATATTTTAAATTTAGTGAGTTTATATATTTTTGCTTGAATTATTAGATTATTGCCTAATTTAAGTATATTATATTTATAAACATAGTTCTTATAATTATCTAAATTATTAACTTTTTCTAAGTTATAACGTATTAGTTTAGTTAACATTAAGAAGATAATTATGGTTGTGTAATAATTCGCACGTAGTGTATTTTAAATGAGCAAAATAAAATATTTATTTTTACTTATATTGTGTTTTATTCAATGTAACTCAGGTAAAATAAAGTGGTCAATTAGGTAGGTTAGGGTCCTAGATCAAACCAGCGAGCTACAGAGAAAATCTTGGTTGGCTTTAAGCTTAAAAAATGGGCTAGTCAATCGAAACAGTGGAATAACATAGAATGATACAAAAAAACTGGAAATTGTCAGTTGTATCATACATTAAGTTATTAAATTCTCTACTAAATTATTTATTATAGAAAAAAAAATGAACACTCATAAGAAATGTACAAATGCTCAAATATTGCAGCACCTTAGATGTAATCGCTTTATATTTCCAAAAATATTGTCAAAATGTATACTTTTGTGAATGACTCTTTTGTAAAAGTCAGATCTAAAATCGATTTTGTATGGTCCTCGTACAGGAGGATATATTGTTATCTTAGTTTTGATATGCATCGATTAATACTTTGGTAATGTTAAAGTATTGATGTGTTTATGATTTTATTTTGTCCCTTGTGACAAGGGTATTTCTGGTAATTCTTTGTGATCTATTTACCGAATGTATTGATCGATATGATTTTTGAAGGGATCCTAATGTATAAGATAGATGATTTACAATGCGTGTTGATGCACTCAAGGTTAGGTCTGTTAGTCGATTGTGTTGTTTTCCTAAACATCTTATCGGAGAGGTGCTCAATATAATTATTTATGTGTTGCAGGACGTGTCGCGTGTGTGTAAATATAATCATTTACCTATATAATATGCCTAATGAGTAAAACGATGTATACTGAACTCCACACTCCTTATGGTCTGTCATTATTGCTTATTCTGTGTTTTTATTTAAGTAGAATATGATATAGGTGTTACAACATAATATACCATTTATTTTACCATCATACTATTATAATATGTAATAATATATTATTTTACCATCATATTATTATATAATAGGTATGCTTCGACGTTGTACTTTTATTTATCGAGTTGTAAAAGGTATAACTAAAGTTTAAGTGCGTAGTTCTTCTACGTTAATATTAAATAAAATTGCATGCTGTGTAGCGTATAATTATAAAAAGTTGTCATTGCATGGCTAAATTTTGTAATGAATCAATGATTAATTGTGTATGAGTTATATTATTATGTGCATTGTAATATTATTATACTTTTCACACGTAACCGTAGTAAATTATTCTTATCATTATTGAATTAGTCAATCGAGGAGCCACTTGCTATAATATACTCAAGTCAATGTAATACGGTCTGTAGATACCAGGCCGTATACATGCAGTGGTATATGCAGTAGACATTTATATTTTTCTATAATAACTTTTGTTCAAAAACGTTCAAAGGTTATCTAATGGTAAGTGTTTTGAATAACTTTTAAGTAAATTATGTAAACTCAGTGTTTAATTATTAAAGATAAGTTATATTTTCGCTAATATTTTGCCAAAACTGCAAATGACAAATATATCAATTACTTTAATAAGATAATGTACAATAAAATTTGTTATGAGATCGATATTGTGGAGTTATCGAGAAGAATATATGATGAGGCACAACAAAATTAATTGACAATAATGTGTTTTTTTTATATAACTACTAATATATTAAGTTTCTTTTGTATTTTTTTGTGTTAATTCATTGTGACAATGAAAATTAGTAAATTCACCTCATTTAAAATGTGTAAATAAAATAAAGAAAGTTCCCAGAATTTTGAATATTTTGTTTTTATTAGCGTCCATATGAAATTATTGGGTAGGTACAGAAATTATTTCTGTAAGGTTTGTCGCAACGAAACATGAATTTTGTTAATCCTAATTTTTATCACCGATAGTCATTATTTAAAAATATTTATATATAATCAGATAGAATATAGATGAATATATTTTAATTGTATATTTAGATATATAATATTCATGTCTGTGATTCAGGTAAATATTTTGATTAAAAATAAGGAATACTCAACTAAGTTCAGATTTTATTGCAAGAAACTTCACATTTTCAAAATCCTGGGAACTTTATTTTATGTGGGAATATAAATTTGTGTAAAACTGAGTATTTTTCATTGGTGAAAACAAAAAAAAAAAAACTTAAACATTTAAATATTTTTGAATAATTTTAGATGGTTGATAAAATAAATTATTATAGTTATGTTTTTATCTTCCTAACATCATTTACACCTACAGTAAAAATTTAAAAAAAAATTCAACATAATAATTGTATTTCCCTCAAAAATAAATATATTGTTTCCTTAAAAGAAATTTGAAAGACGTCATAAGACTTACAATTTCCTTGTTGATATAGTTATAAACAAGTTAAAAATAAACGTATGGTTACGAAGATATATTATATTTTTTGGTTTTTTTTAAATTTATTTTTAAGTGGGACTTCATATATATATATAAGATAATTTTATGTTTAATTCTGCAAATATTTAGTAATAAGGATTTAATTTAAAACAACACATCTGTTTTTTGAATTTTAGTATGGCCATTTAAAACTTTCACAAACCGTTTCATAATGATTAAATTTAACGAATTAGAAAACGAAATAAAAAAATATTAAAATCGTAGAGGTATAAACTATAAATTTGCGTGAAGTCTTCACCGACGAAGAATTACTGAATGTCCGTCGTCTGAGTACAACTGAGAACAATAGATAACTGGAAATGTCCACCGAATCACGACTAATGAATAGTGGGAATAATATTGATAACTTAAACTAGGATATTGTACATTTATAAATTATACATTATAAATAGGTATAAAATTGTTATCATTACGTCTATTTATATATCTAATATTATATTATGCTTATATATTAATGAATGTTGATTTATTTTTGTCACAATAAGAAATAATAATTATTATTTGCTTATACATATTTTAAACACAATTGTGTGAAACAAGTGTCAGCTAATGAAGACCATCCTCCATCGTTATAATATGGTGACGGATAGCTGGGATAGATATTATCACTTTTGCTATTATTAGTTGCTTTTACTATTATACAGTTACCTACTACATAACGTCATCACATTTTTTATATTTTTAGGTCTTTTCACTATTTACGATGTATAACTCCAGACTTATAATGGGCATTCAAAATTGTAATAAATGTTATAGTAATACATGATACCAAACGTTTGTTTTTTGTGTAATAGGTTTATAGAATACAGGAAACAACGTAAATATAAATATTTTTAATTTTTAAATTTTTTTTAATTCATTTGCATAAATTATCTAGATATGTACTCTTAGATAACTAGGACTGTATCTATATGAAGATAAATATTACAGATCCAACATTTATCTAGATAAGATAGAACATAAGTAATTTAATTGTATCTAGATAGATAAATTTATCTAGATATTTCCCAACACTGATAATGACTGACATCGGGACGCTCAACTCCCTAGCAGCGTGAACACTGATGACCGTTGCAAAGATCATTCTAGACAGACACCATCAGTAAGGCAGGAGGCCGGTGCCCTGTAGTTACCTAATTTATTGTTTTGTAGGTATTTACCAAATGTATTGACCGATGTGATTTTTGTACAAATAATATTATTTTTTTAATTTCTATCATCCGAACTTTCGCTTATCCGAACTCAATGTGGTTCCAATTAGTTCGATTAATGGAGGTTCTACTGTATTAAAGAAGACCCAATTTCTACCCTTAAAATCTTTTATTTCATTTTTTAGATTTTACCCTTGTCTGCAATGATTTCCCGTGTCATATAATTTAAAATAAAAAAGGTATACCTATAGTTATTATATTAAAATAAATTAAGAATAAAAAAATGTAATCAGAGGAAAGGTAATGCATAGTTTATATGGTCCGTATTATATATATATTATAGCCTATATTCATAGGCGCAATTTGGGTTAAATTTATGGGGTGCTAGATTTATGTCGACCAAAATGGTCAGGATCTGCCCCCCTCATTTCGTAAAACTTAATTTTTACACCTTCACATTAATCTTAATATAAAAAATTACCTATAACATCTAACATTTTTATCTATATTATTATTCTGATAGGTACCTATGTATAGGTAATGCACGTATTGTTATTATTATATAAATGATAAGGTCTTATAAATAAATGTATCCAAATACCTATGGCAAAACATTATAGTCAATACAAATTCGATGATGCTATCAACAATTTGGGGGTGCTAATATGAATTTTGGGGATACTAAGCACCCCCAAACACCCTCCAAATTGCGTCTCTGGTTATATTCTATGAAATATAGTGAATGTAGTGTTATGAAAATGTACATGTTATTTTTAAAATTATGTAATGGATAATAATAAAATATTAGGTAACATAAAAAATACATTTTAATAGTTGTTGATTAATATCGATTTATATAAATGTATTATTCGTTATCATAATAAGTTCTAAATACGCAAAAACAAACACGACCATTTGACCTATGTTCGGCGTTTCCACCATTGAAACTTACTGTTTTAGACACCACTGTGCATTATATACTTAATATTATATCATTATACTACCGTATCATAATATACAACGACGTAGCCCGTGTATTATGTTACCTATGTACTTTATGTACCTACTTACAAATAAAATAAATTAATAAATAATGTTTTAAAAACTACGACTAAAGTTGTTTAAACGAGTAGTTCTTCTTCATTAATATTAGGTATGCAAAAAAGAATACCTTGATAGAAGCACGTAAAGTCGTATCATAATATTATATTTTATTATATACCTTGTGAATTACAATCTATTTGGTTTTATTGGCTGCATTTTAAATTCCTGACTTTCTAGACTTATATGTAGTGGTTTCTTTTGATTGACGGTTGTTATAATTTTGGGATTTTGTCATTATGTTTGATGCACAGATAACAATTAACAATTAACCAAGATATTAAATAGGTAGTTAAAAGTAACATATTTACGAGGATATTACGAATATTTAGTGTATTGTGAATTCGTACATAATACGATGAATTTATTATTTTCTATTTGTACAGTTTTAGTGACTTACAGTTACAGTATTATTAAACATAAAATATTTCTTTATTAAATTGGTTAATTAAATTCAACTCGAGTAAAAATTATATACTCGGATTAGCAAAACCAAGAAGTACCTCCAGCGAAAAAGTCAATGATTCCTTTATATAGTTACGGTAAGAATAATATTAGTAAATAGTACATAATATGCTAAATATCCCTGGTTAGTAGTGAAGAATCAAAAACTAGGCTGTGTTATGACCAAATTTATCAAATACAACATTTTCAAACGATTTTTTACTTAGCTAAAATTTTATAAAATGTTAAATTTTAAGGATTGACAATTGAAGACAAGGATTAAGGTAAACAGGTAAACAAATCACTTAATTCACAATAATATCATCAAGTTTACTATAATAGTAATATCAGTATGCCGTTATACCATAGGATGACCGTCTTCGTTCAGAATCGATTTTCGTATACGATGATGTTGTATCATTGAATTAAAATTGAATACCATCCATTAAACAGCAACCCATTTGTATCCTACTGTACAGCAGAGCGACATATACTTATTCACCTATTTTTTTTTTTAAGTTACTTTAAGATAAATGTCATTGGAATTTTTAATTTTAACATGTATTTTATACTGCAATATAATTCGACACTTATTTTTCATTCATATTTTGACAAAATATTAGCGAAACTGTAACCGGTATTTAATAATAACTAAACACTGAGTTTACATAATTGCGTCCCAACAACTATGAATTATTTATGCATAATTGCCAATCATTAAAACCTATCATTTGTTTTGTATTTGTATTTCTTATACCTGTCGATTTGCAATACTGCAGTATAATTCATATTTTATGAGACACATAACGGATATATGCGTTGGTGTGCATTTCGTTGCGCGACAGGTCGTTGGTGTCGTGAATGACATGTATTCGTCGATATAGTATAATACATACCCAGCCGTGTTGTCAGAGTGCCTCCACCTTCGCGAGACCATATTGTTGGAATATTATTATTGTGTATTTGACGTCAGTACGTCTAGTTCCGTAGAGTTTGAATCGCCGACCAGTGGTCTGAAAAGCTATTTTCAAAATAAAATCAAAGGTTCAAAAGTCCCATTTAAAAAAAAAAATTTAAAAACTCTATAGGCGTAATTTTCTCAAGAAAATTCTATAACATCACAGCCATACGTTTATTTTTAACTTGTTTATAACTATATCAACGTGGAAGTCTTATGATGCTTTACCAGTTTTTCTTAATGTCACTACCTATACTTTTTTTTAAAATTCAAAGATTTTCGATTTTTTTTTAAAATTATTTTACTGTAGGTGTTAATTATGTTAGAAAGATAAATCCTCGAACATGATTATTGTAATATTGTATTTACAGATTGTATGTATTAGAAATAAAAGTAAAAGTAAAAAAAAAAAGTTAAAAAATATGATAGTTAAAATATATTAATCATAATTGATAATTCAATAAAAAAATTTAATTAATTTAAATTCAATAATTTTTGTTCGAAATGTAAAATGTGAACCTAATTTTTTTGGAATTTGTATTATTTATTGAATTTCAAAGTTTTTGTTTGAGTTTCGTTTGGTTTTTTTAAAACTAAGTTTTACATAACTTCCAAGCGGCAAACCTAGAGTTCGGTTTGATTTTTCGAACTTTGAACAGTTCAACCCTCCTCTTGTATGTATACATTTTTTTAATACATATAATAGGTACTATACACTATTCAGTGTGCATTGAAAGTCATACAGACCACTTTGGGAATGATGTTCACTAAGTGATTTGTTTCCCACCGACTTGAACGAAGATCAAAATATGATTTGCATTTGACAACACATACCAAACCACAGTATAACCAGAAGAAAATCAATTGATTGGCATCTTGATTTTAAATACTAGCACCCCGTAATTATCTTAAATAATAATAAAAAAAACCTTAGATAAATACAGAAATACTAATAACGTTCAAGAATAGACTATTGGACCATATCAATCATCCGAATAGAAATATATATAGGTAGGTGGTCCTTAATAAGTGCCCACAGTTATTTCATACTTCAACTAGGTAATAAATTGCAGTGAAACTTCCATTTAACGAATTTCTAAATAACAAAATATTCTGGTAAGCTAAATATTTTTGAGAACCAAACCGAATTAGAAACAAATGTATTTTATTTAATTTTACGAAATTCTCTGCAATGCGAATTGTTTTTAGCTACGCGACTTCGTAATGGAAGTTTCACTATACAATATACATATATTAAAAAACTTAAAAAATAGAAAGTAAAAATATAAAAATCTATATTTGTAATCATTTACAAAAATATATAAAAAAAAATTTAAAAAATATATTCAAATTGAGTTCGTTTGTACTTGATTCAAACTTTTTGTTAAGAAAGTTATGTTTTACAATAAGCTTAAAGAACTAATTCCTTTACAAATCCACATTCCTACATAATATTCAATATTGATTTAAATCTTTAATTTATATTATTCTGTTTATAGAATTATCCTACGTAACGGATAAAAGAAGAAGTATCAATATAAGTTTTTTTTACCGATGAAAACTACTCAATTTTACCAAAATGAATACTTCCACATAAAATAAATAAAGTTTCTAGGATTTTGAAAATGTGAAGTTTATTGCAAAAAAAATGAACTTAGTTAGGTATTACTTTTTTTTTGTTAAAATATTTATCCGAAACATCGATATTTGAAATGTATTCATCTATATTTTATATGTTTATAATACATGAATGCATAAATATTTTTAAATAATGATTATCGGTGATAAAAAATAGTTATAAATGAATTCATGTTTTATTGCGATGGACCTTACAGGAAATAATTTTAAAAATTAAAAAAAAAAAATTACCTACACAACGGCAACTCTAATAATTATACACTATACAGCAATTAATGTTGTTAATATTAACGGAGAAGAACTACAGCTTTACAGCTCAATAGTTTTATTTGTAAGTATTTGCACAAATAACAATACTACGTCAATATATATTATAATAATATGATCATACAATGATATATATATTACGTTGTAACAAATCATATTTCTACTTAAATAAAAACACAGTATAAGTAATAACGATGGATCATAATATGCAGTATGGGGTGGTTCAATATAACTAAGGGATTACACAATATATTATCATTTTGTATAATGATTATACATAATCGATTCTAGGGTTGTCTTTTACACAATAGGATCCGATGCACAACGTCCGCAAATGTATATTATGATTCTAGTTGTCTATTTAAAATATAAGTATAATTAAACTTAAATTACATTTGGTTAGCCATCGACTATGTACGAATGCTAAGGATGTAGGGATTCTTGAGAACTTTCGATAATAGTCACGTCTCAAAATAATAGATAACAAATTATGTTGGTGTTCAAATCACATCAATAATAAATATAGAGACAAATATCTCTTAGGTTACCAAGTATTAAATATATGGTGGCTGTCTTAGCGGTAGCATGCGTAATAGCACTGTACGGACATTATTGTGCCTCCAGCTGGCAATTGCTAACAGTTTTTTGTGATTTTTGTACCTAGAGGTGCCTGAAAAGTGCGCGCGAGGATCGGTGTCGATTTTGAGTCGGTCCTATAATAACTTTCCCCATAAGGGCAGTTTTAAGTTAGGTTTGTACGACTACAGATTAAGGTAAGAGTAACGTTTACTACTTTTCTTATCGGCTCGCGGTCGGCCAAAGGTCAGCCGGCGAACGGTCGCCGCCGCTATCGTCGAACTCGTTATCTCGAATTCGGACGGCGCACAGCCGGAATAGATATATCAAGCAAATAGCACACGGAACTGCTCGGACTACCTGCACACTGTATATTATACAGGGTGGCGCGTAGTTAGAAAGCTCTGATCCGCAGAAGCATGAATCACGGCAACCTCGATGTCGACGATGACGTCATGGAAACCGAATCTGGTGTTTCGGGTGTCGGGGCGGTTGGGTTACCAAACTCCGGACTATGTGGTGCTAGATCGTGTACTGACGGGGAAACTACACCAGTGATGGGCATTAAAAGAAAGTGCACAATCCCCACACTCACCTCCACCGAGGAGGGTAGCGAGAACCAGATTGAGGCGGGATTGGCGTACATAAAATCTTCGCTGAAAACAGCAATGAATGAAGTGAGATCAGGGGGCGATAAATCGGCGCCCAACCGAATCATGAAGCTGCTTGAAGATATCTATGACACCGTGGCTCCGATGCTAACTAAAAAGGGGAAACTGAGATCTCCACTTCTCCCCCCAGCTAAGAAATTGAGAGACGTACTAGTGACCGGCCCAGTGGACAGGGGCTTTATCAGGCCGGAGATGGTGGACGTCGGAACTGACACCGTTCTGACTCCTAATTGGTGGGAGAGCGAGCAGGAGCGCCGAAATAAGGAGTCGTCAAGACGCCGCGCAGTCAAGGCAGGTGCAAGAGGGCCAGTGGCGGTGGAAAATCACGCCGATACTGGAGCTGAATCGGCGATGGAGACGGATGGCGAAGGGTGGAGTGAAGTGGTTGGCAGAAAAACAACTACAGCTCCTCACAGTGGAAGAGCAATGGGTCGCCCTATACCTCTGAGGACTGGGGCGAAGCTCAGGGCTAAGCCTCCGGCGGTTTTAGTCAAGGTGGCTGCCGGATCGACATACGCGGACACCGTTCGTGCAGTAAGGAATAACAGTGAGGTGAACCTGGTTGAGCTGGGAGCTCAGGTTACTGGCATGCGCAAAACCAAGGATGGGCACTTGCTGGTTGAGCTAGCAAAAGGTGCGGGCTCTGTAGTAGCAGCCCAGAAGTTGTCGTCGGCCATAGCCACCAGGTTGGGTGATGTGGTCGGAGGAGTGTCACAGCTTAGCCAGTTTACTGTTGTTGAGATTGTTGACCTCGACGCAGTGACGACAGAGGGCGAGGTTCTATCGGCATTGCGGGCAGCAATACCCGGATCCGAAGACGACCAAGCTGCAATTTGCGAACGACAGGCAGTTCAGATCACTGGCCTTTGGCCCACCAGGTCCGGTCAGCAAATTGCTACCGCTAGAATGACTAGAGCTTCCGCCTCTACTGTAACCCGCGTCCCTATTGGATGGACAATGTGCCGCGTTCGCCCTAGGCGTCCTGAACCCGAAAAGTGCTTTAGATGCCACGGTTTCGGGCATCGGAGTGATAATTGCTCCGGGCCCGACCTATCGCTGAATTGCAGACGCTGTGGAGAACCAGGACACGAACTTAAATTATGTTTGGCGGACAAAGACCGATGTGTTGCGTGTGAGAGAGCTGGCATTGAACGTTTTGAACATAAGCCAGGTTCAGGTATGTGTAAAGCCAGGAAGGAGGCGCTCAAGATAACAGTTGGGCACAATTCGCAGGCGCAGTCTCGGCGGGTAGCCAGCGGAGATGGAACACGCTCGATGCAATGATTCGCTGTTTGCAAATCAACCTCCACACCGACTGGGCTGCCCAACAGCTACTTTCCCGAACCGTGTTGAACATGGACATTGGCCTCCTCATTCTCAGCGAGCACAACAGATCCCCATGTAATCACCCCAGCTGGGCATCCAGTTCAGACGGGAGGTGCTCAATAGCACTAACTACCATTGCGGGCACTGTGGCGGAGGAGTCCGGTTCTGGTCCGGGCTTTGCATGGCTCCGATTTGGGAATGTTAGAGCATTCAGCTGCTACTGGACCCCCAACGGTGACTCGGCTGCTGACCGCTTAGAGGCTTTTATGGGATTCCTGGATGGTCTCGACCAAGCTATACGACAGGGGCAAAGAGAGAACGAAACTCTCTTGGTTGCGGGTGACTTTAACGCCAAGTCCACGTACTGGGGCTCTAGTGTAGATGATAGTAAAGGAGAAGCTCTTGAAGCCTTTGCTGCAAGTCTTGGACTTTGGACCAACAACGTCGGAAGTCACCCCACCTTCCAGAGAGGGGCGTCTTCTTCGGTAATTGACGTAACCTTCTCGGGCCCTGGCTCATACGAGGTAGTGGACTGGGAGGTCCTCGATGACTATTCCGGTAGCGACCACAACTACATCGCATTCAACCTCATTCCTTACTCACGGGCTATTAATGATAACGTACCCATGGGACGGGGTATACATCTAGGATGGGCCTCACGTAAACTTGACCATGTTGCGCTTTCTCGAAAGTTGGATGAGGGACCACCGTTTCTGGAGGAGCCCGCCTCGGCGGATGACGCAGCTGAGGTTCTCAATAACTATTTGGTTAATGCCTGCGATTCTTGTATGCCCAGAAGAGTCTACGGAGTCCACAAACGGAAAGCAGTTCATTGGTGGAACCATGAGATTGCCGATCTTAGAGCCAAATGCATCAGGAATAGGCGCATATATCTCAGAGTGGTTAAGAGACGAGGTCCTGATGGCAGTATAGTGGAAAGAATTGCCTTCAGAGAGGCACGCAAGGCTTTACGCGCTTCCATCCGTAAGTCACAGAAGCTAAGCTGGGCTGCCCTTTGCGCATCGGTAGATAACGATCCCTGGGGTGTGCCATACAGAATTGTTTCGGGGCGGCTGGGCAGACAGCCACCAGGTATAGCGGCAATTGGACGCGAAAAAGAGATTGCTGATCACCTATTTCCCTCTATGCCAATTATCAATTGGCAACATGTGCCGATGGATGACCAAGTGGGCCCTAACTTCCCAACCACCACTGCTGAAGGTTACAACTTAAATCATGGTAATGAGTGCCCACCCATTACAACAGAGGAGGCCAGGCTAGCAGTCTCTCGACTATCAAGGGGCAAAGCGACCGGGCTGGACGGGATTCCTAATGAGATGCTTTCACTGATTGCCAATAGGTCTCCTGATATATTTGTTAAAATGTACAATAGATGTTTAAGCGAGTCAGTTTTTCCCGTTAGGTGGAAAAGGGCTAGACTTCTACTTCTTCATAAAGGACCGGGCAAGCCAGTAACTAATCCATCTAGCTTTCGGCCTCTATGCATGCTAGACACCGCTGGAAAATTATTTGAGAGGATCCTCCTACTCAGGCTTAACGATCACCTAGAGAGGGCTGGTGGACTCAGTACCAACCAGTTTGGCTTCCGAAAGGGGTACTCCACTGAGGACGCCATCAATAAGGTTCTTGACCTGGCTAAGTGGGCCAACCATGGACCCTCAAAAAATCAGGATCTATGCGTCCTGGTGGCACTCGACGTTCAGAATGCTTTCAACTCTGCGCCATGGAAGCACGTGGATGAGGCTCTTCGACGCAGAGGAGTCCCTCGTTACCTCCTAAAAATTTTACGGTCATACATGGAGGATCGTACAATTATCATTAGAACATCCGATGGGAACAGTACGGACAGACCGGTCACAGGGGGTGTCCCGCAGGGGTCGGTTCTCGGCCCCACATTGTGGAATGTATTCTACGATGACATTCTCAGGATGGATGTTCCGGAGGGGGTTCAACTTGTCGGCTTTGCAGATGACTTAGCCCTACTCGCAGTCGGAGAGACTACAGACACCCTAGAGGAGGTGGTCAACTCCACATTAGACGCTATTGATGACTGGATGGGCGCTCATGGACTTCAACTAGCACGGCACAAGACAGAGGCCATCATGCTGACCAAGAAGTGGGCGTATCGGGATCCAGTGTTCGTCGTAGGGGGTCACACAGTTCCTTTGCTTAGGAAGTTGCGATACCTGGGACTACACCTGGACCCACACCTTACATTCAGTGGACACTTCACTACTGTTTCGGGGAAGGCGTCTCAGGCAGCGCTGGCTATAGGACGGATCATGCCCAACCTTGGAGGACCCTCACAGTCCAAGAGAGCGCTGCTAATGTCTGTGGTGAACAGCAGGTTGCTTTACGCCTGTCCAACGTGGGCGGAAAGAGCATGCAAGTACGCTATCTGCCGAAATCTTATGATTCGGGCACAGAGGATTGCGGCTCTCAGAGTCACAAGGGCGTACCGCACAGTCTCGGCGGAGGCAGCTTTATTCCTGGCGGGAACTCCTCCGGGTGATCTTCTTGCTTTGGAACGCAAAAGAATCAGAAGTAAACTTGACGACCCGGACAGAGCTGACTCAAAAGATGAGATCCGGAGAGCAGAGCGTGACATCCTGCTTGCTGCCTGGTCGAACAGATGGAGCCGGGGCATTAGAGGAGCCTGGACGCGCACGATTCTTCCGGACTTGCTAAGATGGACGAGAAGGTGCCCCAAAGATCTCACGTTTCATGTAACGCAGGCGCTTACGGGGCATGGGTGTTTCAGGTACTACCTACACCGGATGAAGCGCGCCCCTGATGCGGCTTGCCTGTACTGCCAACACCCGGAGGACACTGCGGAACACACGATCTTCGATTGTGCGTACTGGGATCCGCTTCGGTTGCCAGTGAAGAGGTTCATTGGTAACCGAAATATAACCCCGGGGGACGTTCAGGATTTGCTTTGCGGCCCCTCTGATGTCCCGTACAGCGAAAACGACCGACTACAGGCTGCCTCCATACGCGCCACCCAGTCTTTTTATGACATGACTGAAAACATTTTAAGCTGCAAGGAGCGTGATGAAAGAACAGCTGAGGCCGAACGAAGAGCGAATGCATTGGCAGCCGCTCAGGGGGACTGAGCAAACGCAGATGCACTCGAAAGCGGGCTGCAACTTCTGACGAACTTATTATTGTTTCACTGTATTGTATTGTAATGTATTGTAGCGTATTGTTTTGTATTGTATAGTGTATTGCATTGTATGGTATGTATGGATTGTATGTATTGTATTGTAAGTATTGTATTAATTTTTATCTTTAAGGCGAAGCATGTTAAGAGGCGATATATTATGTATTAAACTTAATAAACGATGGCAGCAGAGGAGTAGTAATGTGCAAACAGACCCTCCTCTGCTGTCGGTTCAAACGGAAAAAAAAAAAAAAAAAAGTATTAAATATACAAATCAAAATACGTTATATACACTGTGACAATCACTGCAATAATCTGTGAGTGCATGATTAGTTTCGTATGGACTTTCGAAGCGTTAAATTTACCATTTCAATAATTTAGAATATACATAAATTCACAGTGAATACAATTTAATTGCATCAATTCATCTTGTAAAAATTACGAACATTTTTAAACGATAGGTAGTAACTTTTCACGTTAATTTAAACGTACATTTTCTAGAAAAACTAAACTGTACGTAGTACATAATTTAGATATAAATCATTTACATTTTTTATCATTAACATTGAACCAAACCCGTACATAATACACTACTTCATCTAGAGGGACCACCAGATAATACCAATGACAACGTAACAAATAATGTACAGGAAGTAAGGTACCTAAGCTGTATGTTGCATCTACATCTCAAGACCATGTGCATGCAATGGCTGTTACATTGTTCTTGTCAACCTTGGTAGTTATAATTGTGAAGACTTTAATGGTAAGTCTTATAAATATCGTACAGTTTTAGACAGTGGTTCCCAATTGAATTTTATTTCTAAAGGTCTGCAAAACAAGCAGAAATTGCTTAGTGAAAGGGTTGTATTAAAAGTGTGTGGAATTGATACAAGCGAGTTGCAAACCACTTCAAGAGTCAACATTTAGTTCTTTTCATGCTTCATCGTTCAATCTAAATATTGCATGTCACGTTTTACCGAATATAGTAAGTGATCTTCCAGCCTAAGGATCGCAATATAATTTATTATGTAATAATATTTTATATGTACATTATTTTATTTAGTTTAAGTTTTTAATTAACAACCTTATATTTTTTATGATATCAATGTATTTTTCATTTCAAAACATATTTAAAAGGCAATTTTAATTTTGTGTTTTTCAGACTTGAATTATTTTTGTTTCGTTCTGATATCGACAAAATAAACACTACGGCTCCATCGATTGACTCATTTAATAATCATACTTATGCGTGACTACGATTATACGTTTTAAAGTTAATAATATTATCGTCACGCAATACAATGCGCATAATACATTTCATATCGCTGTAACCTTTGATGTAATAAAATATTACCATGCAACTGCAATTTTTATAACTATACAGCATGCGTCATTGCATACTTAATATTAACGAAGAAGAACTATTTGCTTAAACTTTAGACGTAGTTTTTAAGGCTCAAGAATATTGTTTGTAGGTAGGTACATAAATACACGGACAAAGTCGATGCATATCATAATAATATGATAATAAAATCGTGTCATCGAATCCAATAAGGTTCGTGGGTGGAAACCGCCCACCGAGGTCAAATGATTGTGTTATATATGTATTTAGAACTTACTATTATATATTATAATCATACATTTATATTTCAGTTAATAATAACAATTTATTTATTGTTTTAACAATTAAACTTTCAATTAACTCTAGAAACAAACCCTCACTTAAAATAAAAATAAATTTACAAATTAAAGCAGCTCAGGCTTAAATATGTAATCTAAAGTACCTCATAAGTATTTTTTATACCAATTCAAAAATATTAAAAATATATTACCACATTTTTTTATAAATATTCGATGTTCAAGTATAACGAATTGAAATTGTATCATTTTTTTGTTATTTTGTAAATTAAAAGAACAAGAGCAACTTGAAACTTGATACATTCAATAGAATATCTTATTATACCTATATATTTATGTTGTCCGTGTGTAAGTAGTTAAACTCCTCCTAAACGGTTGCATCGATTCTCAAGAAATTGTTTGTGTGTACTTGAAGTGTTTCCTTGAATGGTTTACATTCACAATAGGACCCGGTATTCCCGACCTCGGGAGAAACGTAAAACGTGTTGCTAATTCTTTTCATAGTTCGTATTATTTATTGAATTTCAAACTTTTTGTGAGAGTTTGGTTCGGTTTGACTTTACGAACTTTGAACAGTTCAATCCACCTCTTGTACGTATACGTTTTTGAAGTACGCAATACTATTCAATATTCAGTGTACCTTGAAAGTCTTTCCCACCAATTTGGGAATAATAGTCACGAAGTGATTTGTATCCCGCCGATTCGAACGCAGAGCAAATGAATTGTATTTGGCAGCACAAAATAGGCTATTGGACTTATGAATCATCCGAATAGAAATAGATATGGGTAGGTATTAAGTAGTCCATAATAAGTGCCCACTGTACTACCATACCTAAAAAAGTATAATAGTAGTGAAACTTCCGGGTTAGGAACTTCCAATTAACAAAATGTTCTGTTAAACTAAATATTTATAAAAACCACGCCAAATTAGAACCAAATGTATTTAATTTAATTTTACAAAATACTCCATAATACGAATTTTTGTTACTCATGAGACTTCGGAATGCAACTTTCACTATACCAGATATATAATATGAAACTCAAAAAAAAAACATAATTGGACTTGTATAAATAGTTATAATTGTTATTTGTCGCTGTGAATATAATATAATAAAAAAATCTTAAGATATTCATATTAAAATTCACTAAACATGAAAAATGAGTTCAAATTCAAAATAGGTTTAGGTAAAAAGGATAAAAATCCATAAATCTGTGGTAAGAAAAAATTTATATTTTTAATCATTTACAAAAATGTAAACAATATTAAAAAAAGGATTCTAAATTGAGTTCGTTTTTACCTAATTCAAAATTTTTGTTAAGAAAGTTATGTTTTACAATAAGCCTAAAATAATTAATTTTCATACAAATCCACATCCCTATAATACAATATTAAATATTGATTAAATTAAAATCTTTAATTTATATTATTTTTTTTATAGAAATATCATGTAAGATGGAGTATCAATATACGAAAAGTATGATGGTCAAAATCTTTTCTCTAAAATGTCTTCGGTTCATAAGCCTTCCAAATATTTTTGGGTGATTTTAGTCTATGAATAAAATGGAAAATAATCCCATCCAAGTGGCTACTTGTGCCTCGATGAAGTAAAACATATAATAGTGTACGTTTTACCATTGATTATAAATAGGTAGTGTAATTAGTATATTTAAATTATTAGTATTCAAAAACAATGGTTTTACGCTTCGTCAGATACAATTAAATATAAATTCATGACGTTCTTCATTACTGGCGGTAATACCCCATTGAATATTCATGGCTTTCGACTATGGTTATATATCTTCACTGGATTCTAAAGTAATGACCAATTAACTGCCCGTCACTGTGGCTTACATGATCGCATATACGATCGTTTACCATGTCAAAGGTGTGCTCGATAAAATATTTTTGTATAGGTGAAGAAATATTTGAGCATTCGTATATTCCTTGTGAATGTTCATTATTTTTTCTGTGACTCATAATTTGAACGCGTTTTAATAATCACATTAAAAAGGAAAAAAACATTTTGGTATGTATTACTGTAAGTAATTTGTGTTCATTTTCACACTATTCGAGAAGCCGAATTAAAAAAAAAAATTTCAATTTTATCCAACCCATACCCGCCATTAGCTTCAACATAATCTTAAGTTTTTAGTACGGCCTTTATGTTTTACACCAATCATCACACATACAAAAGATAATGATATAAAAACGATTAAAAATGTATAAATATTGAGAAATGTATTATGTATATTTTATATTTTTAATACACTAAATTATCCTTTACTTCAATAAACGATATTATATGTTGTTTATTTGTAGACATTTAGTTGTGTTAAGCAGTAGGTCAGGTAACATTTGATGTGACTTTGAAAGTTGATGCTTGTATTCATTTTATTTACATAAACGTAATCGTATAATTCACTACATCGTTCGCAAATTAAATTTATTTTTGGACCATATAAAATTCCATGGCAGTTTGGCACCCCTGTAAAGACACCGCGGTGTACATTTTTTTAACCTCTTAAATATATGTCAATATCTAAATTAGTTTGTGATATTAGTACAAATAATTTAAATAATTATAATAATGCTGCTTGTCAAGGTTTTACTTACAATTTTTCTAATTTGGTTAATTAGAGTTAGTTAAGTTATTAATATTATTTCCAATATTCATAAGTCGTGATTCGGTGGACATTTTCAGTTATATATTGTTCTCAGTTATACTCAAACTAAAGACACTCAGTAAATCGTCGGTGAAGTCTTCGCGCAAATTTTTATTTTATACCTTTACGATTTTACTATATTTCATTTTGTTTTCTAATTCGTTAATTTTCAAAATTATAAAACTTTTTGTGCAAGTTTCAAATGGCCCATCTAAAATTCAAAAAACAGATGTATTATTTAAATTAATATCAATATCCCTAAATATTTGCAAACTTAAACGTGAAATTATCTGATATATATCTAGATATAAATGTATTAATTTTAATCTTTATCAAGATAAAATGCAGTATTATAGTTATTTTCATCTTTATCTAAATGAATTATTAGTTATCTAATCCTAACACTGGTGATTCCTATTTACTGATTTGCATTTCATGATTTTGAACTTCAAAGTCAAATCGAATATGGGCCACATATACACAGTGATCATTATTGTGCCGATACATCTAGTCACATTGCCAATGAAATTATTATACAAATCCAATTACATATTTTTTTTTTTTGACTTAATAAAATCTAGTTTTAAATAATTTACATAATTGTTATTTAAAACACATGATATGTAGTTATTAATTATTGAACGCCTTTAATCGTTGGTTACGATACAAAATCAAAAATATTGGTTATTTTAAAATTTAAAGTATATTTTACAATTAAGGTACACCCAAGATCGGTGAAAGTAATTGTGTCTACGTATCCCATGAAATGGTCCAGTGCTCCCTGTAGTAATTATGCATAATTTACGCACAATCGCCAATCGATAAAAACTATCATTTATTTTGTATTTTTATTTCTTATACCTCTCGGTTTTAAATACTGCAATACTGCACTACTGTATAATTAATTTTTTAAAAGACCCATTATACGGATATATGCGTTGGTGTGCATTTCGTTGGTCGGTAGTGTCGTGAATGACGTATATCCGTCGATATAATATAATATATACTTAGCCGTGTTGTCGGAGCGCCGTTACCTTTGTGAGACCGTTGCCGGAATATTATTATTGCGTATTTCATGTGAGTACATCTAGTTCCGTAGTGTTTGAATCGACGCCCAGTGGTCTGGAAATCTATTTTCAAAAGGAGTGCGTTCAAAATTCCCATTTTAAAATAAATTTAAAAACCAAAAAATACATATCTTCGTAATCATACGTTTATTTTTGACTTATTAATATTATATCGACAAGGAAACTGTAACTACTACTCTTTTTTTTTATTACACATTTGAAATTGGGTGAATTTACTAATTTTCAGTGTCACTAAACACAAAAAAACACAAAAGGAACTTAATATATTAATATTTATATAAAAAGAAACATATTATTGTCAATTTATTTTGTTGTTCCTCTTCATATATTTTTCTCGTTAACTCTTCAATGTCCGATCTCATCCCCATAACACATTTTAATGTACCTTATGTTATTAAAGTTAATGATTGACAATTATATAGTTTATATAATGTTATATGATATATTTTTTTAGTATTCTATGTAAATTTCATTGCAATTTTAACAATATATTAGCTAAATTATAACCTATTTTTAATAATAACTAAATACTGAATTTACATAATTTACATAAAATTGATTCAAAACACTTACCATTAGATAACCTTTGAACATTTTTGAACAAAAGTTATTATAGAAAATAAAAATGTATTTTAATAAAGTTGTACATTAAATACGCAAGTATGCATATTATACGACTGCATGCATACGACTGGTATCCACCGACCGTATCCACCGACCGTATAAAATTGATTTGGGTAGCAAAATAAAATAATTTCATATTATAGCAGGTGGCTATAAGGTGGCCTCGATTGAGTTATTCAATAATCATAAGAATGCTTCATTACGGTTATGGGTGTAAAGTATAATAATATTATTGTCACGCAACACAACGCACATAATAACATAATTAACAGACCATTAATCATTGATTAATTACAATATTTAGCCATGCAATGACAACTTTTTATAATT
>JANEHU010000930.1:0-12162 GCA_027563435.1 Nasonovia ribisnigri | reverse complement strand
AAAACGGACGGTTACTGAACTTGGAAGAGACACACGGTATAATCTGTTCTAAAAAACATAGGATGACATATGCACATGATCCTAAAACGGACGTAAGACTTACGAAGTGTATATTTGACTATGTTCTGAGGAAGCAGGGATACGTGGTCTGACGCGTCACTTTCAGTAACACGCACGATTTTAGGAAAGGGATGTGTAGGTAAGAAAAAAAAACATAATAAAATAAAATAAATATAGTAATGTTAAGTGAATCAGGATAGTAGTACTTCCAAAGGGTACGAGGCAATAAGGAATATAGCATTTGAATAATACGTACATGAAGTTGCCCCACATTCTGCAATTTTTTTCAAACAAATTGTAAACAATTGTAAATTAATTGTAAATAATTGTAAATTCAGTCCCCGAATTTGTAAATCATCTAGGACCTCGGAAAATAAAAAACAAGTTGGGGGGGACAAATTCACGCAGCCCCCCCACATTGTCCGATCTACTCCAAACAAATTGTAAACAATTGTAAAGTAATTGTAAATAATTGTAAATTCAGTCCCCGAATTTGTAAATCATCTGGGGCCTCGGAAAATAAAAAACAAGTTGGGGGGGCCAAATTCACGCAGCCCCCCCACATTGTCTGATCTACTCCAAACAAATTGTAAGCAATTGTAAAGTAATTGTAAATAATTGTAAATTCAGTCCCCGAATTTGTAAATCATCTGGGGCCTCGGGAAATAAAAAACAGGTTGGGGGGGGGGAGGCCAAATTCACGCAGCCACCCCACAGAGATAGTAAAAATTGTAAAAATTATGCTAATGTGGAGTTATCGAACCCTCATTGGAGAATTTAAAAAATATATTTTTTTAATCGCTTAACTAATTTTTATGCATTTTTAAAAAAAGATTACAAATTTCTAAAACTTTCTCAAGGCTATTTCTATCCCAAAAAGAGTCAAAATATTATGAAAATATTACCACTCATTATAAACGCTAATATAAATGTTTAATGAAAATTTCAAAGGTCTGCAGTTATTAGTTTTTTAGTTACACCAAAAATATAAAATCGATTTTTTCAAAAATTTGTTTTTCTCAAAAAATACCACTTTATTCAATTTTTTTTTGGTTTTTCTCGACGCTTTCTAAAACTACTTGGAATTTTTAATTTCGATCACCCAAAAGTACCAACAAGGTTCACTTTTCTATCAGAAAAGCTACTAATCTCAAAAATCGAAGCGTGCTTTCTATCCAAAATGTTGCTGACAGACAGAAAAAAAAACACATCATTGTAAACCCAATACATTCCTTCGCTACGCTCAGAGTCTAAACAAAAAATAAAAATAACTCAATTGAAATACCTTTAGAAAAAAAAACTAATGTATTGTCGTATATGCACTTTTCAGTGATATACCTCCACCGACAATTGAGTAACCAAAAGACCATAAATTAACCGGTTTCAGATCGGATTCAAAAGTACGGCAAAATTGTGTGACTACTCAAACAGAACAAAATAACTTTTGGTCGGAAACACTTTTATTAAAATATAAAACAAACATATTAAATAATTTTACTGTTCAAAATACTTAGCCCGTACCACGACCGCCACACGGGCGGCCGTCATACCCGCGTCCTCACCGCGAACACCAGCGACGACCGGACTCCTCATGCCTGCGCTTACGGCGGCGTTATATAGAAAATATTATTGTCGCCTCAGCACATCTTACTTCGCTGGCCCGACCTACTTCAATAATTTATAATTTTAAAATATCCCCACCCTTACAACATACGGTACTGTCCGAGTTGCGGTCGCAATAGACGAATTGCGGTCGTAATAATATTGAAGGTAAAAGATACTGTCCGAGTTGCGGTCGTAATAATATTGAAGGTAAAAGGTACTGTCCGAGTTGCGGTTATCGATTATCCGGTTATCCGATAAGCTCTTATCCAAAATCCAAATTGCAGTCGAACATTATATCGTTTAGTTCATTGCAAGACGTCATATAAGCTTTAATTTTAAAAATGTCGCAAATTTCGAAAATGTATAGTGAAAAGGGAAAAATTTTACTTTTATTAAATAATTTTAAATTTAGACAGTACCGTTCTCTAAAAACGGGAGAAATGTCCTGGAGTTGTACGAATAAAAATTGTAATGCAAAACTATACACTATTGGCGAAGAACACGTGTTTTCTAGAACGACAAATGATCATACAAATCACGAAGCAGATCCTATTCAAATCTTAAACAGACAAAAAATAAATAACTCTGTAAAAAGGAAGGCTGATGAATTATCATTTTCGGAAAAGTCAAGGAAAATAATTCGTCTAGAGGTGGAGAAAGATGTTAATATTTTGAATACATTAACAGACAGAGACATGATTCGCATAGGTAAATAATATCACTATATAACTATATATTATTTATTTATATTATATTATTTTAATATTTTACTCAATATTATAATCCTATTATAAATATAATATTATGATTATAGGCCATAATATTGAAAAAATAAAAGCGAAGTTTATATAATTACGAAATCAAAAATAGCGAAAAAATATTATAGTAATAAGTACAAGTATAAAAATATAATTTTAAAAAATATTCACAAGATCATAATTACATTTGTAGAATTAAATTGTAAGCCATACCTTTCAAATGATTAATATTGTCGTTAGTATTGTAAAATAAGGTTAAATTACGTATTTTTTCAACAAACACAACACTTTGTCAACGGTTGTCACGTTTTCGAACGTCGAACACAACTATTTGATGTCCATATAGTATATACGATGTACACTATTCGTGATAAAAGCGATAACGGATATTAGCTTGAGGCTTGAGTCACAATAATAATGACAGACTAATAAAGATTATATATTATAACTATAAAAACAAAAGTTTTCCCCTAAACATTCGATATATTATTTTTCGCTATCATTTAGTTTCGTTATTTTTATTTTCGATATTTTTAATTCGCTTTTTTCCATTCGCTATTTTTTTCGCTTTTTTGGCTGGTTATATTATTATCATGTAAATTGTAATAAGTAATATAAAGTTAATTTTTAGGGAAAAATATTAATCGTGCTAAATTACAACGGTTACCAAAGTTACCAAAATGTATGGATGACGTACATGAATATTTGGATATGGACGAAGTGATATCTACGAAAGGGGAAAATTTAGTAATACTAAACGATAAATCAAGCAATGTTATAGTATTTTCTTGTGAAAGTAATTTGAAATTCATGTGCAGTGTTGAAATTATTTTGGTGGATGGCACTTTTGACTATTGTACGAAATTCTTTCAGCAGATGTTTACAGTTATTGGTTTCAAAAATAACAAATATGTTCCTGTTGCATTTAGTTTATTAAAAGATAAAAAAGAATTATCGTACAGAACTGTTATGTCTACTCTAAAAAGTAAATGTTTGGAAATGAATTTAATATTTAAACCACAACATATCGTTTCTGATTTTGAAAAAGGAATTCTCCAAGCTGCAATAAAAGAATTCCCGAACACCACTTTGGTTGGATGCAGATTTCATCTCAGTCAAGCCTGGTGGAGAAAAATCATGGGATTAGGACTGACTATAGAGTACAAAAATAAGAACTCGGAAATTGGAAAATGAGTGCACTACGTTTTTGGATTGACTTTTCTCCCTCCAGATGAAGTGGGAAATGTGTTTTTGGAATTAATCGCCGAACAACCTATAGATCCAAGAGTTACTGAATTTAGTGACTATTTGGTCGATAATTATATTGACAGTGATGCTACTTTTCCAACCACACTCTGGGCAGCTTTAAATAATAATGTTTGGAGAACGAATAATGGAAGTGAAGCGTTCAATTCTAAATTCAAAACTGAAAACCGATCGCCACATCCTAACATATTTGAATTTTTAAAGTGTATCAAAGATATTCAAATTGACACATATACAAAAATCAATACAGTAGATTTGGAAAGCAATAAAAAAAGTGAAAACATAAGTAAGACATTTATTAAAAATAAAATTAAACAGTATTTGAATAAAGAAATTGACTCGCTAACATTTGTGAAAAGCGTGTCATACAAATTTGATCCATTCTAATTTTATAAATTTATTATTATTATTTTTTTCTTTTTATTAGACATAATATTTTTTAGTTTTTACACATATGTTTGCTTTTATTATTTTTATTCGATAAATGTGTACCTATTTTATATTTTTATGTGTAAGTGTAACTATAAATTTGTATTCTATTGACTCGCTGACATTTTTTAAACACGTATTTTGAATCTAACCATAGCACAATAACATGTTACTATATCAATATTTAAAACATAATAATTAATAATATTTAATATTTAACTAATTATTAATATTAATCATATTACTATATCATATATACATATAACTAGATTTTGTTTATTTTTTACCTGTTTAGATTCCGACCGCAACTCGGATTTTTTTTTTTTACCTATTTTAATCCCGACCGCAACTCGGATTTTTTTTTTACCTATTTTAATCCCGACCGCAACTCGGTATCAACCGAGATACCATACTAATAAAACAAATTAGTTAGGATTCTTAATACATTATTATGATAGTTTTGACACTTTATTAAACAAATGGGCATATGAGATACCATGCTAATAAAAAAAAAATAGTTAAGATAATAAATATTATATAATAAAGCATATGACGATATGACAATACATTTTTAACCATACCAGTTAGAGTTAACTGAGAGTCCTAAGTCTCTAAAAATGGGAAGGGAAACGTATTAGTCTACATACATTTTTATAAATATATATTTATAGTTCGCCCAAACGATGTATTAAATAAATTAAAGGTCCGTGTAAATTTCGCCCAAATGATTATGTTATTTTGGGTCATTCGCCCAAATGAAAGCCGCCCGTATTATACTGTAAAATAATCAATACAAAAAAGGAGATACTATGGACCACTAGGCTGTCATATAGTATGCGGTCTACCTGCGGTTTTATCCGCAATTTTTTTTTATCTTTTAGATATACTTTATCTTAATTGTAAAACAAGATAACAATTTTGTAAAAGTATTGGCTCAATAGCTCAGTATGTCATTTATTGCGCGACACCACATTTTAACACCATATTTTATACACCCAATATGTTGGCAAAAGATTTTTATTCAATAATAAATTTAATGTAATATTATATTATACATATTATTGCAGATATCTCATGGAAACATGGTGGCGACTGGCGAGGAATAAATAAATCAGATTTATTTAATGCATTTTTAAGAGATATGGCGGAAGTTTTTGTATAACTTATTATATTATATTTATTTATATTTATTGACAACAAATTTTTTTACTAAAAATCTAACCTTGCGGTAGACCGCATACTATACTCGTAAATTCACCGGTAGACCGCATACTATATGACAGCCGACCACTAAGCCGCGGTCTATTAGCCGTTGCGTTACTGTGTCGCCGCAATGAATTTCTGTCTGGTCGACTACGTGTCGACGCGTTGATGCTTATATAGATACACGTATATCATTGCAGAAACTATAAATAATAAATATATTTGTTTATAATTTATAAATAATATTATTTGAATTGAAAACTTTCAGTTTATATACTATAAAAATAATAAAATCAGTTCCGTCTCTATATTTCGGGAAAAATTGAAATGACAGATGTATTTTTAGACCGAATATAAAACCAAATAGTGAGCGTCGAGCGATGTATAGTATTTATAATAATTATAGATAATCATATTTAAGTAATATACAAATATATAATGTCGATGGTCTAATGAATATTTTCATGTCATAATCTGGTATTTTAACCAAATAATTATTATTGTACACAACTGGGGCGAAATAATACTTTTGCCCCCGTGGAGTCGGCGCATATTAAATATTATATATCTAGACACGCGGTAGCGTGTCAAGCCAAATTCTAGCTAACAGAACTGGCGAGCAGCACCGTGTGTAATATTACACGCACTGTTTGGAGCCACTTTTACTTTACATAACTTTTACATAACTCAATAACTATTCCACATAAACATGTCAAATTTGGCTCATATATTGAGACTTACGAGATACATAATATGTGCTCTAAATTTCATAAACACACTACACACCTCAAACCGTTATTTAGATATTAACGTCCCAAAATCGTCATTTTTTTCACTGACTGACTGACATACTTATAGATCAAAATTCTAACCCAGTTCCAGATGACCTAGAAAGTTCAAATTTGGCATACAAATAGGTAGTATTATGTTAAAACAAAGGAAAAAATCAGAAACTTGAACATTTTAAAATTTTTTAATCAATTGATTTTATTATAATTCTTAATTAATTGATCTATTATATTTAATTTTTCAATTAATTAATTAAGTGCCTCTAATTTATTGTAATGTTGACTTAAATAGCTCCGCTAACCTTTCCCTTATCGCCGCTCCAAAAATACGTCCAGTCGAACATGACGTGTCGATATTGGGGACCCGCGCGCAGCAACATACTATTTTTTCTATTTTTTCAATGTATGTAATTAATATTAATTTTTTAAAATATTACAATTAAAATAATTAAATTATTTATCTTACAATTATGAATTACCCACCCACCAGTAGAAATTATAGTAAATAAAGTTATGATGATTAAAAATATACTCAAAAAGAGATAAAATAATTTTATATTAATTTTACATATTTTATACTCTGTATACAACAGAAAATATTTATTAATGTTAATAACTGAATTATAGTATATAGTAATAAACTTTATTTATAGAATACGTCATGGTAAATTATTGTTATCGACGATCGAAACGAAGTCGTTTCGGGGGAAAAATTAAAATCAGTACTAAGAATAAACAAAAATAAAAACCAATTATATTGTTAGAGCTTGCGTTGGACTCTCCAGAATTAAAACCTTAGATGGAGTATATCTTATCAATTTAGATCCAAGTCAAATCAAGGCACAAGAGAGCTCTATTGTAGAGTACAACCGCCTGCGCACACTATACCACCCCGACTTGGCCAAATTAAGTAAAACGCCAAAAAAAAATCCAGATACTGAATTCACTCAAACATTTCAAAAGTACTAGAAAATATAAATAATAACACAAAAAAGACAATTATAACCCGTAAACGTAGGAAAATACAATAGTTTAACAAAAACCATTTGGAAATAATTGTATTATGAATAAGTATAGCTATTAATAATTTACATACAAAATGTAATGATATCCCACCAAAACATATAATAATATGTAAAATGATAGCCAAGTTCAACACTTTAATATATGCCTTGGTTGTTGACTTCAACGACAAAAGAAGTGAGATCTAAATGGATGCCAAGTTCAATGGTCAGTCCTGAAATTTATTTATAACAACATAAAATATAATTTCTTCTTATCACTTAGGATAATGTTTTGAAGCCTAAGGTCTGACTTGGCTAGTTTCCATATACGAAATGAATAAATAAATTTCAGGATTCACCATTGAACTTGGCATCCATTTAGATCTCACTTATTTTGTCGTTGAAGTCAACAACCAAGGCATATATTATAGTATTAAACTTGGCTATATTTTTAGTGAATTTTACATAATATATGTTTTGGTGGGTAATCATATTATATAATACAGACTATACAGTCTACAGTGCAGTGTTTCAATGTGTGTATTCATGTAATTTGTAAATATATTATTTCCTATTTAATAACTTTAAAATCCTTTCTTTTCATTTAAAATTAAATTTTTTAATATTATTTATTGTACCAGATGTACCTAAATTTTAAATTTAAATTTTGAATTTACCTGAAGGCCAATAACTTGTAGGTGTAATTTGCTTATCAGTTTTAAAAGTAATTTATTAGTTTCTATTAACTATAATACCTACATTAACACATATATTATTTTTTTTTTTTTTATAGTCTCGTATTACATGAATACATCACTCGGTTACACATAAAAATAATATATTAAAATAAAATAAAGTTTGTTAAATTTGAAGATAGATATGAGTCGAGCGTGGATTTTGATGCACTAAAAAGTATCAAATGTCATAATATGCAGTGAACCTATACATACAATTTTTAGTTATTTACATCACTTGTTTCTACATTATTAACATTAGTATATTTAAACACGAGCAAGAGCGATTAAGATAACAGACATAAAATTTCACGTCGTAATCAATTAGCTTTCTTATATTTCTTATCTTTATTTCAATTACTATAATATACTAGTGAGTATTTAGTGCTTACAAAATTGATTTATGATTTTTCATCTTGACCAAATATTTATAAATAATTAAATTAATTTATATCATTTTTTTAATTTTCCCTTCAATATGCAACCCGCCAACCCATTTGGAATATCGTAAAAATATGCACAAATATACAAATTTCAAACTATTATGATTCTTATAAAGTACCTACTGACAATAATCCAAAAATGTGCAAAGGAAAAAAACATACATTATTTTGCATGGGAATCCGTTCTCTAGATATAAGAATGAAACAATGTTCTACCTGTGAAATAGTAGGTACCCAGGGAATGCGGATCATGTATGAGCATTTACATGTACGATGTACACTTATGGTAATGCGTTGGATACGGTACTGATGGTAGACTATAGTCACATTATATCTCATTCTATATAGGCTTACCCCTGTTGATCGGCTGTGATGTGATCATATAATTATTATTGTATGTACGAAAAAACAACACTTGTTATTGGTAAAAATGTTTTTTGTATATTGTCATGAACATGTTTAAATCAGATACACTTATACTACATATCTGGCAGAGGACGCACTAACGACACGACGGAGGGGCGCACAAACGAGATGACGGGGGCGCACTAACGAAACGACGGGAGAGGGAGCCTTATCGAACGGGGTGTCGACCGATGCAATGCCGGAAT
The DNA here is from genome assembly GCA_027563435.1 of Nasonovia ribisnigri. Classification (NCBI taxonomy): domain Eukaryota; kingdom Metazoa; phylum Arthropoda; class Insecta; order Hemiptera; family Aphididae; genus Nasonovia; species Nasonovia ribisnigri. Next base: position 3,261 of record JANEHU010000930.1, on the reverse strand, counting down.
TACTCTGACTATTGCACCATAGGGAAGGTGGACTGATCGGAACAATGCCAGAATAACTCCGACTATTGTAACATTGACCGAGCCACAAGCCGTCCGACAAGGTGGGGGGAGTTTGTCTTTCCTAATCGCGCAAGTCTGCCCGGGTGGGTCTTGCTACGAGTTCGGAAAGACAAGGAATGAATAGCATGGTCGTGTCGTTGGGCCTTTTATACCTGGTTTATCGGCGATTACACCGGATCGGTCCCGTGTTCTGTGACAGAACCTACGAGACCGGACCTGGTGAATCAGTGATTACACCGGGCCGGTCTCGTGTTCTGTGACAGAAAGCACGAAACCCCCATAGTGCAATCGCCGATGAACGTACGAATATAATAAAATTTATATAATAATTAACATGCATCAAAATGATAATACTAATAACATTATACAGAATATTATTTTAATGAGAATCATGCAATTAATTAATTAGAATAATAATAATAGTAATAATAATAAGAATCATGACAATAATAATCTATTGCGCCGCGGCCTTATTTGCACACAGCGATAACAATTATAATAATAATAATAATAATAATAAGAAGAAGAATAATAATAATAACAATAATAATATGTTATGCGTGGCTTTATTGCACACAGCGCAAACATCACCGCCCACTTTGAAGGTATCTTCAAGAAGATGGAAAGGGGCACAATTTAACAGCTGGGCGAACAAAAGATCCGGTGGCAGTATCCACTGTTGCAACCCGGGTTACTCCATCTGAGCCTGGATGGAGTTGACGGATTCTTCCTATTGACCATTGTAGTGGATGCGTGGTTTCTCGAATAAGAACGAGATCACCAACAGCTAACTGCTTCCCGTCAGAGCACCATTTTGATCGAACCTGAAGTGTGGTGAGATATTCATTCTTCCATCGAGACCAGAAGTGACGATGAATATCTGATATAAGACGCCAACGAGTCAGTTTTGATAGCGGTACGTTGTCTAAGTTGGGATCTGGAAGAGACGTAGATGGTTCCAGTGTTAAGAAGTGGCTTGGTGTAAGAGCGTCGAAATCTGATACGTCATTGCTTAAGGCACATAGTGGCCGCGAATTTAGCGTAGCTTCGACTTGGGTTAAAAGTGTCATAAACTCTTCAGCCGTCAACTTATGGAGTCCAATAGAGCGAAGAATAAGCGACTTAGTGGATTTCACCCCGGCTTCCCACAATCCCCCAAAATGAGGAGCCGAAGGAGGGTTGAAATGCCACTTTATGCTGGAGGTGGCCAGATGGGCACGTACACGAGTTTGAAATGATTGTGAGTTAGTCAACGTTTGTATTGGGTTCAACAGGCGTGATGCTCCAACAAAGTTAGTACCGTTATCACTGTGAATCTCATTCACTGGACCGCGACGAGATGTGAAACGCGTTAAAGCCAATAGGAAGGTTTCTGTTGATAAATCAGAACTCAATTCTAAGTGAACCGCTTTCGTATTGGTGCAGACAAACAGACAGATATAGGCCAACTTTGAACTTGACTTACGTCCTACATGACTCTTTAACGTGATTGGTCCAGCGTAATCTACACCAGTAATGGAGAAGGGTTTAATTTGTTGGACGCGGTACTTCGGAAGCGCAGCCATTTTTGGTTGAATGGATTGTGGCCTCGTACGGAAACATGCAAGACAATGACGCAAACGTGAACGGATTACTTGCCGGGATGACTGGATCCAAAATGTTCGTTGTAAGTGAGTTTGGAGAGCAGATGGACCGGGGTGTTTCAATTTGCAATGGTGTTGGTCAATGATCAGATCTGTCAATCGATGATGTGACGGTAGGAGGAGCGGATGTTTCTGCTCATATGGAAGATCGGCATTCTGAAGACGACCGCCCACTCTGAGAAATCCAGCACGATCAATAAATAGGTCCAATTTACGAAGTGGTTTGGAGCAGGGCAAGTGTTTCGTAAGTAGCGCGATTTCGTCCTGGTACACGGATTGTTGTACAGAAAAGATAAGAGCAGAAAGGGCGTGATGTAGTTCATCCGCGTTCAGACCTGTTGTGGTTTGTTGTTCCGGTTTTTTAACCTTTTTTACGCGTAAACAGTATGCAACAATTCGAACAATTTTGTTTAGCGACGAAAAACGATCTAGTAATTTTGTGGTAGAACAACTTACGACCATGAATACACCAACAGATTTTCTAACCTCAATATCAGGAACTGTATCGCTGGCATCTTGAGGAACGTCAAGAAAAGCTGGCCATTGGTCTGGAGGTTTTAATAAGAATGGTGGGCCAGTCCACCATAGAGCATGATTTATGAGATCTGACGGATACAATCCACGAGATGCACAATCAGCGGGATTGCTGAGAGTTGGGACGTGTCTCCAAATAGATGGAGATGTCAACTCTTGTATTTGACTTGTACGATTTGCAACAAAAGTCGTCCAACGATGCGGTGACGATCGAATCCAAGCAAGGGCTGTGGTAGAGTCAGTCCACGCAGTGAGTTTATCGATGTGTAGACGATCTTGAAACGTTGAAACAGTGTACCGAAGAAGTTGTGCTGCAAGAACTGTTCCACATAATTCCAAACGGGGAATGGTAACATGTTTTAGAGGTGCGACTCTGGTCTTGCCTGTAACAAGATGACAACGGACTGAAGTAGCAGTTTCGACACGGAGATATACTGCTGCAGCGTATCCTTTTTGAGAGCTGTCCGAAAAGGCATGCAACTGGACTGAAATGGCATCATCTTCAGTAATGCGACGAGGAATAGCAAGCGTGTTGACTAAATGAAGTTCCGACTGATACCTTTTCCATAGAGTGGAAAGGTCGGATGGTAAGGGATCATCCCATTTTATTCCAGAAATCCACAAACACTGCATAAAGTACTTGATCCAGAATGTAGTTGGTGAGAGTAACCCTAATGGGTCAAACGTTCGAGCAAGGTCTGACAACACTGATCTTTTGGTAGGGTTTTTTGACGAAGGTTGCGTGTGAAACGAAAAAATGTCTGCTGATGGATCCCATTTCAGTCCCAAAACATTTAACTCAGCATGATCAGCCGAATTGAACAACAACGACGGGGACATGGCACGCGCCTCACATGGGACTGCTTGAATGATGTTTGTGTTGTTACTAGCCCATTTGCGTAGTTCAAACTTAGCAAGTCCACATAGGTTGATTAATTGGCTTTGGCACTCAAGAGCAAGTTCTTCCGTATTCGCACCAGTAATGATATCATCAACAAAGGTGTCGTGTAACAGCACTTCAGCA
>JANEHU010000929.1:0-106974 GCA_027563435.1 Nasonovia ribisnigri | reverse complement strand
AAACTAAAAATACAAGTAGCTGTCAATATAATAATATATTTATATTATGACTTTATGTGTTTACATTATTATTTAAAGTTAGGTAGTTTTCTTAGTTATTTTCTTTTAATTTCTATATCATTATATAGCCATAGAGATACTAATATATTTTAAAACAATCCAAATAGGATATTCAGCTGATGTAGGTACCTACCAGGTAATATTTTTGATATGACCAGAAATGTCTTACTCTTCAGCAGTGATGCCTATATAGGTATAGAGTAAATTATTTTATTTGTAGAAGGTAATACAAATTAACCATCTGGTCTGGGGTTCGAAAACTACCAACCAAATACTCTGGATAAACAGTACCTATTTGTTTATACATCTATTATTATTTATTTATGACATAAGTAATTAATATAATAACAAATATCAAATAATACAAAGTTATATTATCACAATATCAGTGGCGCCGAAGTTTTTAAAATGTGGTAGGGCAATTTCAAATCTTCGAAGCCTACTATAATATACATTTACTCATATATCATAATCATGGCTTAAATATACTTATGCTCATAATAAAGTTATGATGTAATAAAATGTGGTCTGCCGGCCACATTTTTCTGAAAAGAGATCGGGGGGGCATGGCCCGATGTTAGCATGAACTTCGGCAAAACTGCTCAATATTATACATAAATACAGTACTACAAGTTACCTACTGTTGTTTTCTTTTTTATATACCTACTATGCATATTTCTTTATGATACACCTACATTTTATTTTGTTTATTATTCTGTTAGATTTATTTTCAGTATATTATTTGTTATGAAAAATTTGGCTTCTGTCCGTTTTATTTAAATTAATGAGTTGTTATTATTATTATTGCTATAGGATATTGAACTACTGCATAATGACCTTAAACTAACAATTGATTTATCGCGATTCATGAATCCATCTCCATATATTGTCCAACACGTGAGTATAAAACATTTCCATAATATATTTTTTTTATATACCTACTGTGTAGTTTATAGGCTAGGTATATTAATATTATATTATGTACACTTTATGCCTTATGGATAAATGTATGCATGTGTCATACATATACCATTTATTTATAATCTGGTATGTCTATTTAAATTCAAACAAAACCATTAAATTGTTTACAATATTTAGATAGGTACCAAATTCTACTCAGATTTATAAATACAATATATTATATTTGCATTTTCAATTCCCACTAAGAAATTCATAGTTTTGAATTAAATTGTTGATATTGTCCCAAGTCCTTACTTATATTAAGCTTTTAAACTTTAGACTTAAATATTTTTGTAAAATAAATAACGCTTGAATATAATTGTAATACTTTTTTTATACATAGACAATGTCATTGCCACGTATTTTTAAATTATTCAGAGCTATGGGACTTCGGCACATAGTTGTTGTGAATGATTCAAATGAAGTAATTATTTCATCTTTACCTATTAATAATTGTTATTATATAATAAATAGCTGGATATTATATTATCATTCACATTATAGGTTGCTGGGATTGTCACACGCAAAGATTTAGCTCGATATAAAGTAATTAGACACATGGGTAAAATCAGTGTAACCGAACTAAAGTTTTCAAGCAAAATGGATTAGGCAAATAATTTCCCTATAGCAATTGTCAATAATTGTATAGGTTTATAAAATCTTACTTTAAAATATTTATTTATTTATTATGTTATAAATGGTATTTATACATTAGTTGATATTAACCTATTATTTGTATTATTATTGTACCTACATATTTCTTTTATCACTTTGATTTAATTCAGATCATTAAAAATATATTAAGAAGTGGAATTGTTAAATATGGATGTTAAAACCTAGGATATTATACGGTATTCTAATAGTATCTCTAGATCAACTTGCCATTAAAATTAAATTTTTTAATCAAATATTATTTTTGTGTGTTATAATTGCTCTATGTAATTCAATTTGACAACAATCGTTTAAATACTATTTGTATAAATATTATGGATTTATGCTAACTGTAATATTGTACTTATTGTAGAAATACAATTTGGTTATTAAAAGATAGAATTTGAAGTAGCATACCTACTTTATACTTTTTTGTTGTATCTTTCATATTTATAACTTATTATTAATTAATTTCCATCCTAATTCACAAGATTTTGTTTTTGTGTAGTGATTTATTGATTTATTTGTACATTTAATTAATACTAAGTGTTGTTAAATACATTAAACAAAAAGCCTATTATTATTAAATAGTTTTAAGATAAATGAGAATATGAAATTAAACCATTTTACCAGTTCATACTGATAATCATGACTTATTGTATAATAATACAAATACATAATATATATAATAAGTTGTTTTAATGTTTTGTTATAAATAATTAATAATTTTGTATTAATGTTTGGTTTGTATTAACATTAAAAAAAAAAAACAGTTGAAATAGTATCATAATTGTATTACAATTTATAACTTATGACATGTATTAATTGAAGTTTAATTACATTCAACAATTACTCTAAGTTAGGCTGACGATGCAAAGGACAAGGGATTATAATGTTTTTAAATAATAAATCCTGTTTTCATAATTATTATTTTTGTAGAGAATCAATAACTTGGACCACGGGATATTTAGCTAACTAGAACGGCCTGTCGGCCCACCATAATTTATTGCACACAAATGTATTCTATATCATTTCTAAAATATTAATTTATTACAATAACGGTTAAAAAAAATTTGAGATATAGTGCAAAAAAGGTAAATTAGTAATGTGATGTAGTTAGTATGTACACTAATTTAACCTAATTAAGTTATTCACAAAAATCGTCAAATATCTTTGACTACCTACTGAGCATGAAGAAACAATTGTTGTGGCTACCTTCATTATAACATAAGCACTCAAATAAGCATATTTTATAAATCATAAAATTAAGCTAAAAACTTAATCTAAAAAAAAAAATGACCTAATAATATAGGAAAAAGTTAAGAAATATTTTAAGTTTTCTTTTTTACATAATAAGCTATCTACCTAGTTAATAAGACAAATAAATAGATGTAAAGTAGGTAATAGAATTATTTTTAACTTTAATTCTAACAAAATCAAATTTTGAGGAAAAAACCATTGGAAAAAATCTGGATTAGGCCAGTGATCTGGGTCATAAAGTATTATTATTTATAATGTAAAAAAAAGAAAAATCTTGAAATATGTATTATTTTTAACCATCATAAGAAACAGAAAAACTGGAAATAACTAATAAGTAAAACCATTCTTTTTCTATTAGTCAAAAAAGGAAGAAAAAGCGCTTTCAAATTTTATATTTGTAGTGGTTGTAACATGACTGACACTTCCATAGCACTCTGGTTGATTTATGCCCATGAACTTGGCACATTAGCATGAACATATCAATATAAAAATTATGTCAATATTTTGCGAGTAATTTGCAAGTATACTCCTAGACTTTGGGAGTATCTTTTACACAATCTACACAGGAGAGTATTGTCCAATTGCATGTAGCCCACCCATTTCACCCGATTTGGTCGAGATCGGTATCAAAAGCTTTATTTTGATTTGCGAGTCATACAAAACTCAGATACGAGCTTTCAAATTTTTTAAATTGGCCCACCGACTTCACCCCATAATTTTCGCAAATCATAACCAAGCTTTGACACTCATCTCGAAATGGGGTGAAGTGGGTGGGCTACAATAGAAGTTGGCCCACTCTCCAGTGGATTGTGTAAAATATAATCGCAAATTTTTGCAAATTACTCGCAATATTTGACATAATTCTCATATGTTTATATCGGTGTGCCAAGTTCATGGACGTGCTAGACTTTATGTCAAACCATAAAAATATTCAAATGCTATAAGCCTATATATATAATGTCCGTTCGTAGTACATTTTTCGGAAATGCTTACGCCTACTCTTTTCTTGTCGGTTGCGTTTCCGACTAACTGCTGCGTGATATTTGAGATTCACCACATAATATATATGCCCGGTGCACTGTGCACACGATATACTATATACTATATATATATTCAGTGTTTGGGAGGAACGAGTTCCAAAAGGAACGGATCCCTTTTTGGCCTTTTTTAAGGAACGACACGTTGAACGAATTCCTTTTTATCAAAAAAGAACGAGGAACGGAACGAGTTTTTTTTTCAAGGAAAAATTACGGAATATTGTTCGTTCCTTTCGAGTTACATAGATATGGAAATAATATAAATTAAAATATTTTTTTTCTTAGTGTGAATATTCAATATTGCCAATATTTGTGATCGTTAATCGTTATCGAGTATCGAACTTACTCGTTAAAATTAGTCATTAGATAGGTACTCTGGTTCTCCGTACTCATTAGTAACCTTATTAATTCTTCTAATAAGTTAGTAAAAAGTAATAACTTAGATAGAAATGTCAAATGAGTATATAAATCGTTGTTGTCGCGTCGAGGTCGCCGGAAAATAGCACAAACACCGAAGACTGACCAATAAAATAATTTATGAATTATGATGCGGGTTGGGACTTATTATAATTTGTGCCTTTTGGCTTTTGGTACACTATATAGTCACTAGTACCTACACGGTAGGTCCTACAGCTAAAATGTATAAATGTATAATAATACATTACTTTATTAATATAATATTACAATATTATTTTAATGATAATTATTCATAAAAATATACGATAACTGATCAGTATTTATATTTTTAACTAAATAGTAAATTATAAAATATGTACTTGTAGGTATGGATAACTGATAAGTACAATTAAAAGGTAAAGTACTGAAGTACATCTATGAATGAAAAAAATGTGTGATTAAATAAGAATTTTTATTTTATTTGGAACTAAAAAGGAACTCGCCAAACACTGTACCTATATATAGAATAGTTTACGCCTTATAGTGTTTTGGATGTATCTGTGCACTCAACCAGTCAACCATACCAACTACCTTTCACTTCTAAACCCATTTCTTATTACATTTGTACTACGTGCGTCGTGCTTACTTGTGATTACTATTGTTCATATTAAACATCCCATGTACATTTTTACCGTTTATGCATTATTATTGTTATTTCGGTTCACGCTGGTCACTGGCTCCTAGCAATATAATTGTTGGCAAGAAGTTAGAAGTAAACTTTTCCACTGGCTGGGAAAATATTTAATAAATATTAGGTTATTAGGTACCTCTGTGAACACTAATAAGTTTTTGGTTTAGATACACAATGCATATTCAATTTATGAGTTGAAAACTTGAAAAGTCGAAAAATGTAATGAAATATAATATTAATTATAATGATTTATACATTTATATTAAGAGGAAGTTACCCATGTATTTGTTGTCACAGACCACAGTCTTAAACACGTACGGCATGGCAAATTTTCATTCACTAGTATTCCACTTAGATTTGGTATTAGAGTGAATTGACCTGTTATTAAACTTTTAGTTAAGAACATTATCTGTGCTCAAGCGATCTCTTTCAAAATATCTTGATTTGTTTTGAACTGTTTACGGATATTTCTAGTTTCCAATTTTAGATTCTGAGCGGAGTGATGAATGTATTGATTTTACAATGATGTGTGTTTTTTTTTATAGTTTTTTTTTTATTTATTTTTTTATTTTATTTTTTATTTTTGTGTCTGTCATCACGTTTTAGGACAGAAAAAATGCTTCGATTTTCTTCAATAGTACCTTTTCTGATAGGAAAGTGAATCTAGTTGGTACTTTGGGGGGTCAAAAGTCAAAATTTCCCAGTAGTTTTCATGAGCGCCTGGAAAAACAAATGAAAAATTATGGGAAAAACGGGAATTTTTACGGAAAACCAATTTTCGACAAAATCGATTTTGGTTTTTGGTATAACTCTAAAAGAAATGACCGTAGAGACATGAAATTTTGACCGAATGTTTATATAAGCATTTTCTACACACCATATCATTTTCAAAATATTCTGTCTTATTTTGAGCTGTTAACGGACATTTTCAGTTTCCAATTTTTTTAGTTTTTTTTTCTATAAATGTTAATAAAATTTTATTTGTTGGGTAAAAAATCTTGAAAATTTAATAGTAGGCTTCTAATATATAGTTTCAAAGGCAGATGAAAAATATTAAAAATCCGTAGTCACAATTTTTTTTTATAGGTAATCAAAGTTCAAATTTTGACAAAATACGTAAAAATGACGAAAATGTGCAATTTATTTTGAGTTAGAAATTCATAAAAATTTTTCTTTTTAAATCTAAGATTTGAAAATGTAATACAAGATTCCTCATAAGTTTGCCTAATTTTATCAATAAAAAAAAGTTTATAAGCAAGTCATAATAAATTTTTATGAGCATTTTAAGTTCAAATTTGTACAAGATTCGATATTCGAAAATTTCACTGAATGTTTATATAAGCTATTTCTATACACCATCTAATTTTTAATATATTTTGACTGTTTTTCAGCTTTTTATGGACGATTTCAATTTTCAAATTTTTTAGTTTTTTTTTCTATTAATATCAATAAAATTTTATTTGTTGGTCCAAAAATAATGAAAATTTAATACAAGGCTCCTGATATATTATTACAATAGCAATTGAAAAATATTAAAAATACATAGTCACACATTATTTTTGTAATCATTTAAAGTTCGAACATTATTTTGGAAGTTATATTTTTCCGAAGTTTACGATTTTACGTATTTACGCGCTCGATACGCGAAACGCTGTATACTTTGCTTTCCTACGTTTTCGTATTGGATTGTCACCTCTCATTAATTATGTTATTTTATCTGAGTATAATCTAAATTATTACGCATTTTTTTAAAAATGTTATTTTGCTTGGGCAATGACTATAAAACGCGTGTATCGGCACTCGTCGCTACGCTCCTCGGCGCCGTCATTCCGCTCCGCAAACCGAAAATATCCCTCGACTCGTTGTGCAAAACCACCTCATGTAGGTCACAGGGTAAAAACTAAATATATTAAGGTATGTATAACTCTGCCTTCCAACAATCACTGATAATTGTAGTCCCTGGCAAGATCCAATCATTGATATTAAAAGGTTGTCTTTATTACGTAAAATGGTAAACTTAGGAAAAATATAATTTCCAAAATAATGATTTGCGAGAATTTTTGAATTAGACTTTTGTAGTCAGTGCTTTGAAACACACATTTTGGGGGGAAAAAATTCGAAAAAATTGCGTGGGAACTAAACTCCATTTATACCAAAAAAATGTATTTGAGTATATACTTTTTAAAAGTATTCTTTACACTTTACAGGTCTGCTATTTATTACTATAGTACTTACTATATAGTAACTACTTAGCGCATACTATTCTCAGATTCTTCCTTACTCTAAACTATATAATTCTTCCTATACAAACTAAATAGTACGTCCCCAGTAGGTCGAATAACCGAATTTATTCGGCGCCGGTGGTAAAATCTTGAATATATTACAGTCTACAGATCATGGCCAAATAACTATTATTTTTTTTTATAATTGTGCAGATTACACAATCTGTGATAACATGATACGTGTTACGTATTATCATTTATCATAGATGAAAGATTTCATCCACAGAATATTTTGTGTTTTGTACTTTTGTCTGTGCCCTGTGGTATTTTCACATAATCTGTGCTATTATCATAAATCATAATTGAGTTTAGAACTTTGGACTTTAAAATTTAAATAAGTAGTAGCACAGAGCCCTGTAATATTTTCAAACATTTAATACTCAATGGTATTATTATGTAACAATTACTTGCAAATTTACAATAAATTCTTCCTTACAATAAATGTTCAATACTTCATACACATTTGTCCTTGCTGTCTGAGAGTATAGAAGTTAATTGAAAAATAATGCATTATTTTGGCAATTTAAATTAAATAGTGAATTCTAATTCTATTACATTAGCATGTTGAGTAGATTGTATAGAAATACTATATTATAGTTATTATCCGTTTCACAGCAGTTAAATGAGCGTCACCCAAAAACGTTTCACTGTAAGTATATTTTATTCCGTTATATTTTTGTAATAAGCTATTGTATTTTCACAAGAAATAATACTATCTATTTTAATATAATCAATTTATTTCATTTAAAAATTGATTAATATCTAATATACTCCCATGTTACCAATTATCATAAATCTATAACAAAGAAAATTAATATTGCTTATTTATTTAATATGTTATGTAATACATTAGAACACACTTATGTGATATACTCGTGTAATAATTATTTCTAATTTAAAATTGGCACATATTTTTTATGCTTTATTGTGATTCAACAGTGCGAGTCATTAGTAAAATGAGTCAGCAGACATCAGTTATCTGTAATATACTATTCTTAACACTTTTACAGCAAAAATATGGCATGCTTAAGACTGTAAACATTGATATCATTGAACAAATTGTTGTTATTCTATGTATTTTATATCATTGTTTAGGAGTTTCTTTACTATTTATGATAGTATAGCATAGGTAGTAGGCTTCACTTATCTTAAAAAATGTTCAGTTTTTATTGTTTCTTAATTATAATTTAGTTGTTTTAATTATTGTTGCAGACCCAATACGGAACAATGTCTCATACCAAAAAGTTTGATTCATTTTCTGAGAAAGAAGACTCAGTACCAATTGGATCATTAAATATTTTATCAGCAAAGTATGAGGTGAGTTATTATTTATATTTTATAACACAATGTAAAATATGTATTTATGTTTTTACATTTAACAAACAATTTAAAATGTTTTACACATAGGTAGTTACTTAAAAGAAAACTTTAGGTATTAGGTAAATGATTTTATATTACTAGCTGTAAATATAGATCATATTATGATTTATAAGATCGTCGATATGAGCATCATTTATACTTCAATATATTAATGTGATGGCAGTATGTACAAATTGCAGAAACAAATTCTTGAACAATAGTTAAGCTTTTGAAATTTTTAAAATTTTTAACCTAACATACACATATTAACAAACTATTATATTTATTTCTAATAGGTATTTTTATATTCAATTTAGGTGATATTATTTTATAATTTATAAAATTATTCTCTTCAATTACTTATATTTTTATTAAAATGTGTAATCGTGTTATAATAATTTAATACAATGCTTAACAGGGTACAATTAATTTTTTAATAAAATACTTAAAAAATACAAAATCTATATTCAGTTTAGGTTATACTATCCCAACCACTATAAATTGAATGCCTTATTTGTTCAATATTTGTTTGAATAATGTGTACATACTTAAAATAATTTTTTTGGTAATAATAATGAAATTACTTTTATTTTTAGAGCTTAGATTATGAAGTTGTTGAAAACTATGTTTATCGTGATGAAGAACGAAAAAAAGGTTACCCTTTTGTTGTCAAGAAAAATGTTGTAAGATGGATTATTTTTTTTTGGATTGGTGTAATCACTGCTGCTGTTGGTATTATTATTGATTTATCAATAGAAACTATTGCAGATTTGAAATTCAATAATGTTAAAAAATGTATCCTTATATGATTTAATTCTTATTTAGTTAATAATTGAATATGTCATATTATAATAAATTCTTAAAGGGTTATATTAAATTCCTTAACTATATACCTACTATTAGATATTGATGAATGCAATCAATCAGATTGTTTATGGAAACCCTATTTATTATTGTTGGCTTACAATATTGTGCCAGTTTTAATTGGATCCACATTAGTTGCTTATGTTGAAGTAGGTATATTCTAAATAAACTCTAGTTCATTTATTATTTTTATTATTTATGATTTAGGTTAATTCAATATATTTTTTCTAGCCAGTTGCACTGGGATCTGGAATTCCTCAAGTGAAATGTTACCTCAATGGAATTAAAATACCAAGATTAGTTAGAATAAAAACTTTATTTATAAAGGTTATTGGTGTAATTACCACTGTCGTAGGTGGCATGTGTGGAGGAAAGGTAAATTATTAATAAATATAATTTTAATTTAGTACCGTATAATCTAATCCAACTAATTTAGATTCTGTACCTCCACAATTACAACTCTCAAGTTAAGTGTAGGATAAAGGGATGTATTGGATATTTTACGTTTTATAAAGAAGTTTTATGGCATTAGGGCGAACACTTTTTTTTTTTAAATAGATATTTTAAGTTCAAGTTTGATATTTGAACAAAGAATAACATTTATAGTTATTTTCGTGTGGTTTAAAAATATTATTTATAGGTGTTTAAAATTGTTGAAGAATATTATTATATTTTATACAATATACCTAGAATGCTATTTTTCAAATGCAATTTTTTTTGCAAAAATTAATTCTATTTACTGATTTTATATCATTGAAATCAAATTTTATACATCCATTACAGTTACACACTCAACACCTGATGTACAGCAGAGTGGTGCCAATTTGCCCAACTTTTTTAGTTTTAAGGTGGTTGTTGAATTAATAAATATTATATCAAACATTCACTAGAATGTTAAAATGTTATTTTTTTTAAAAAAATTCTTAATAATTACTTATAGGTATTAGTTATGAATTATGATTAAAATTGTAAAATGTTTTATGTTTTAATTGTAGGAAGGTCCGATGATTCATGCTGGTGCGGTTGTAGCTGCTGGAATTTCCCAAGGGAAAAGTACCACATTTAATAAAGATTTTGGAGTTTTAAATTATTTTAGGGAGGACCACGAGAAAAGAGATTTTGTATCTGGAGGAGCTGCTGCTGGAGTTGCTGCTGCTTTTGGTTCACCAGTTGGTAAATTTATTAGTATTATTATTGTTATTTGTATTAAACTTGTAAATTATTTTTAGGTGGCGTATTATTTAGTTTAGAAGAAGGAGCTAGTTTTTGGAATCAAGGGCTTACATGGAGAATATTTTTTGCATCTATGATTTCAACATTTACACTAAATTTAATTTTGAGTGCATATCATGGCCATCCTGGTAATATACTTGTTAACTGTGTACTTAGAATAAGACATGAAAATGATTGAACATTTTTTTTAATCTGAAATAGGTGAATTAACATATTGGGGCTTATTGAATTTTGGCAAGTTTAGCAATTTTGCGTTATCTTATGAAATGTTTGAATTACCAATATTTGTTTTTATGGGAATTATTGGTGGACTAACTGGAGCATTATTTTGTCATCTTAATTATAAACTCACCGTATTCAGAATGAGGTAATTTATTGTTTTATTGTCAATAATAATTTCTTGATTTATTTTTAAACAAATAAATAGTATTTAAATTAAAAAAATAATAATTTAAATAAGTTATAATTATATTACTTTACTATATCTCACCATCTCTTATTTTTAAAATATTGGGTTATCCTTTTTAATCCTGACACTTGTTGCCATAAATTGGACTTTTGTTATTTTATTTATCTATAACTTATAATAATTGTACTTAAGAGGACGCCACACAGATATTTATTGTCTCCATGTGTACGACATACCAAATTTACGCTCAGCAGATCGTTTTTAACTTTGTCAGTTTAAAAATTAGAGTGAATTAACCTATTATGAAACTTGATGATAAGAACATTATCTGTGTTCGTATGTTGATTTTTTACAATATTTCAATTTTTTAGCAAGTCACGTGTATATAATTTATCGTAAATGCTCATAACTCACTTAAAAACGAAACTATCATAAAAAAACCAACATGCGAACACAGATAATGTTCTTACCAATTTACTATCAAGTTTCAAGGTTGATTCACTCTAATTTTGAAACTATCGGAGCTAAAGGTGATCTGCTGAGCTTAAATTTGCTATGTTACGCACTTGTAAGATAGAGACCACAAATATCCGAGTGGCGTCATCTTAATATAATACTTAATAATTCATTAACTATCAATATGTAGTACAACAATTTCAACTATAAATAATAACTTTTTAATTGCTAAAACTTAAATTTATTTAAAATTCATAATAGAGTTTATAACATTATTCCACTAAAAATATTTTCCATAATTTCTTATATTTTTTATGTAAAAAGGTTTACTCATGGTATTATGAATTTGACGCGATTTGCAATGACTTTAGTCTTTGATTTTTGTTGTTTGGTCAAAATTGATAATGTGTTAGAGATAAGGATACAACACAGACACCAAATGCAAAATTGAATGTAAAATGTATATTAGACTTTATAAGAATAAAATACTAAATATGAATTACACTCTGAATGGTTAATTGGAAGTTGGAATGGTTAGTAGATGTTATCATGTCCCGGTTCTTACAACCAATGCGCTCAGTCCTCTGTTCCATCTCTTCAGTGATCAGGTAAAGTTGGAGAGTTGACAGGGTTGTGTGGTTTGTGTCCTAAAGAGACTGTTGATAGGGACGAATGTTTGCCAAATGCCTGCATTGCATGTATTAGTACAACTGTTACAAACTGCGCGTCAAGTTAATACATAAAATTATACAACTAAATAAAAGCAATACAAATATAGATCCATAAAATATTTGTTATGCCGTATAGGTAATCAATATTTAACATTTAGGAAATAACAAAACTATATTTATTTCATTTCATTACCTAGACATCTGGTAAATCGCTGGAAGAAAGTTCTAGAAGCAGTTTTGGTTTGTTGTTGTACCGCAACAGTGGGAGTTTTGTTAATGTTGTGGCAAAATGATTGCAAACCGCTGGGCCTTGATCCAACAAAAAATCCTGTTCAGGTTATTATCATTTTATTTTCAATTTTAATATTAATTCACGGTGGATTATGTAATTTATATTTTTCTATTATTATTTTTTTTCTGTTGATACTTTATAGTATCACATGAACACCAAGTTGACAGCAATTTTCAGCTATACTTTATAATTTTTAGACAGAAATATTCAAACCTCAAATTAATAATATTTTATACTGATTTATAAAATTATATTATGAAAAATTAAGTTTAAACATATTTTCTGTATTTAGTTAAATTGTAATGATGGCGAATATAACTCTATGGCATCACTATGGCTTCAAGTTCCTGAAGCATCAGTTAGATCTTTTTTCCATGATCCTACAGGTAATTAATTGTCAAGTTATTTTACAGATTTATGCCGGGTTACATGAATGATCACTAAACATTTAACGGATCAATAGTGAGCTAATGGTCCCTTAAACATGATTTAGTGGCCCATGATTGAATCATTAAATTAATAAATTTTTCATAAAACCCGGCACTAAAATGTTTGTTACTTATTATTGACAGTTGCTAAAAGTTGTAATGCTTAATTTATTTTATAGAATCACTCGATGCAACTACATTAGTATATTTTGCCATTTCTTTTTATCTACTTACAATTTGGACATACGGCTTAAGTGTTAGTGCTGGCCTTTTTATTCCATGTTTAGCTACAGGCGCAGCATGGGGACGACTTATCGGACTTGGGGTTCAGTTTGTATTTCCAAAAGTAGTAAGTCTTATAATTTTTTTTTTAAATTAAAAATTAAATATTTGTACTATATATAACATTTTTTTATTTATGAATATGATTATATATACTTAATACGTAATTAATTTTAAGGACGTTGGAAAATATGCATTGGTTGGTGCTGCATCACAACTTGGTGGTGCCGTTCGCATGACTATCAGTCTTACAGTTATTTTAATTGAAGCAACTGGTGATATAACATTTGGTTTACCACTTATGATTTGTCTTCTAACAGCAAAATGGATTGGTGACTATTTTACAGAGGTTAGATACCTAAGAATTTTTTTTTTATTGAACAAAATTTTATATTTACAATCTGTATTTACATGTTATACAATGAGTAAATTGGATGGGGGTTTATTGGTGTGAAGGGGAAAGGTGCCTATTGACGGCACCCCGAGGTATTTAAATAATTAAATATTATTAAACTAAATATATTTATGCTTATTGAATGAAGTATTAATGGTTATACTATTATTTTCAGAGTATTTATGACGTTCACATACAATTGAGTGGAATACCATTGATGGCTTGGGATCCTCCCCCACTATCATCAAATATTTATGCTAGTGAAGTAATGTCTTATCCCGTCACTGTGTTTAAATCAAAAGAATCTGTTGGAAAAATTGTGGACACTTTAAAAAAGTATACATACAATGGATTTCCAGTAGTTGATGATGTTTTTAGCACTGATACAGTAAATAAAAAATTTATTATAAAAATAAAATCATAGTTTTCTTTAAATGTATTTTATATTTTAGGAAGGAGGTAACAATAAACCTAATGGTCGCTTACGTGGATTGATACTTCGATCTCAACTTATTGTACTGTTACAAAACAAAGTATTTAACGAGATTCCTTCTGCTTGGGATAATGTTTCTTTGACTACTTTCCGAAAAGATTATCCAAGATATTCAAACATAGATGTAAGTCAAATTCAAGATATTTAAATTATAACATACATTATCATTCTTAGTTTAACACTGTTATATAATTTTAAATTTTACACAGTTATTACTTTTGTTTTTCTGACGCCATTGAAATTCATATAAAATGTAGGAATCTAACGGATCTAATGTGTTTTCGAATGTTTTTTTATTCCACTCTTTAACACAATAAACGTTAAATATTTTGAGTGTGCTTCTCTAATTGATTTGTAAAATTAATAGTTATGTTTATAATTGACCTACATATTATGTCGATATAAATATGTAGTAAATAGTTTGATAACAGAAATGAGATTTTTAACGGCGGCCATTTGGCCGCTGAAATACGATAACCTAAAAGTACATAGATACTATGCATTCATTCTGGTGAACGCTTTTGGTACAAAATTAAAATCACAAATTCACAGAAACTACTACATTTTTGTTTAGAATATTGAAGTCTTGGATAGTGAACGGAAATATACAATTGATCTATTAAGATTTATGAATCCATCTCCATATGTTGTACAACATGTAAGGACATACAGTTATAAATAAAATGTTAAGTTTATTTTTATTGCATATAAGCTAAAACATTTTTTTTTCTTAGATGGCATCATTGCCAAGGATTTTTCGACTTTTCAGAGCAATGGGTCTAAGACATATTGTTGTCGTTAATGACTCAAACGAGGTATTTATTACACAGATTACTTGGTTAGATAATGTAACGAATGATTTTTTATATTCACTTTATTTTAGGTGATTGGTGTTGTGACTCGTAAAGATCTTACTCGTTATAGAGTTTGGAGACATAGAGGTGCTATTGGTGTGGAAGAACTTAAAGTGTCTGCTAAATTGTGATAACTTTTATTACAGTCAAATTAATCTATTCTTATAGTATATACCATATTCCATTAACTATGAAAGTTATCATTGTTTATTGTACATTAATTGTTATATTTTATCAAACTAGTATGATGTTCTAAATTTTACTTATTTAACAAATGTCAATTCATCAATATTTTTGTATAAAATAAAATATTTTTTTTTTTAATTTAGTATAGATCAGTTGTTCTCAAACTGTGGTACACAGAAGGCCAAATGGTAGCAGTACCACACAAATTAATAAATCAATATTTAATTTTTGTTTGTAACAGAACCTAGGTCAGGGGGGTTCTCAGGGACCACTGCCCCCTGTCATTGCTGTATTTCTAAAAATTTGTATACTGTTGGAAACAAAATTATAACAAAAAAAAACATAATTATATATTTTTCTGATAATTATGTCTTATCCCCCCCCCACGATGCCTCTGGAGCCGTCCCTTGTGTATTAGGCACTAAGTAAACTTTTAAATGTACATAAATTATTATTTTTGCTCGGTGCGTTTGCTACTTACCAGTGTGCAATACGACAAAGAGTAAGTAACACCTGCTGCTACTAGTTCCCAGATGGGTGACCATCCAAGATTGTAGTACTAAAAACCATTCTACACATAAATGTGTTTGCTTACCTACCGTAACACACCTTCTGTACAAACCACAGCTTATGGAAAGCTTATTAAAATTATTTTTATAAACGTATTGCAACTACGAGTAGTTATATTTAGTTCTTATATATTAATTTGTGATAGAAGACTGATTCATGATAAGTGAATTAAAAATGTTTGAGAACTTCTGGCTTTGGAATAAAATATGATTCTGTTATGAAAGTGAACTACCGCTAATAGAATAATCATTCTTTACTTTAAGTATTATTAATTCTAATATAATATTATATTGGCAATAATATGAAATTACTATGAATAATTATTATGTTTGAAGTTGTTGTTTAGTCATTTTTAATGCTTTGGGAAAAAAAATTATTTCTGAATAGATATTCAAATATTTTATGTAATATGCAAAGTACAAACTATCTGATAACTTAAAAAAAAAAAAAAAATTAATGAATTATTATAATATATATATTTATATTTAGATCACTAATTTTATGTATAATGACAGTTGTACATTACATTTTCAAATGTTTTTATCCATAGTAATTTATTGAAAATTATAATGATTTGACTTAAATTATATAATCAAAATGTAAGACTTTTTATAGACTCAGCCTATTTATACTAAAAAATATGAGCGGTTATTTTGTTCAGGAGTTACAAAAATATAAAATTTTTAGTCACTCAATAATATAAATTTATTTATATATTAAATATAGGTCATAGGTACATAAAACCGATCTCACAAATGAGTTTTCTTTAAATACTAAAAAAGTTCTATTAGTGAATAATGAATTTGTAGGCATATCAACTTCAATTTTTTTAAAAATAAAAAATGAAGAAAAAAATACAATTATTATACATACATTTAGGTGCTCCATCGAGACCTAAATTGAATATCTGTATTATTAATCTAACAAAATTTCCATCTGTTACCACATTCATTGCACATAACAAAGGTTGTCATTGGTTCATCAGCACTTCTTGTCTGGATTTGGTTGTACGTACAATTTCGTTTCTTACATTTACCACATTTCAATAAATCAGTTGAAGTTCCCTGTACAGTTGCCAATTGAGCATCATCTATAGATTCTTTAATGAGTTTATTTCTCAATGTTTTCATCTCGTTACTGGCCATCTCTTCAGCAGTCATTTTAGCTAATTGAGCAGGAGTAATAGCGCCAGCAATGAAATTGCTTCTTAGTTGCGGGTTTTTAGCATCTCTTAGATTTGAGTATCTACTTCTTACTCTGTTTTTGTACCGAGCATCAGTGTTTTTGAACTCGGAGTAAATGGCATCTTCTAGTTCATCAGCAAGTTCTTCGATCGACGCACAACCACCAAATTCATCTTCAGTTTTCAATGCGGTGATTAGTAAATCGCGACATTTAAGACGAATTGCATCTGTAGTTGATGGTGTTGGAAACACGACTGGTTTTGGCGCATCTTTCTTTGCATCTATTTTTTGTTCTCTCTCCTCGGACTTTTTGCGCTCTTTTTTATCTTTCTTCGGCTCTTGAGGAACAGACTTGTCTCCACTCAATAGTTTTTTCCAATTTTTAATCAACGCTTTCGAAAATGTAATCACTTCTTCATCTTTGCAGCTTTTTCGGAATGAATTGACAGTCATTCCCACACGAGTCTTAGTAAGTATGTCCAGTGTGATCGGAAGGTCTTTAAGAGCTTTCAATAAATCAAGAGCTTGGGTTTGGTCGGCGTTTTCGTCGGACATGCTTTGTAGCTTGTTTTGTATTTTAATTATATCTTTTTCAACCGACATTGTAATGATGGAATTGGTAACAAATCAATGTTCATTAACAGGTAAAAGCCTTACCAAACTCCGATGTCTGAAAAGTAGATTCAATACGGTGAATGTTTGAGAAATTATATATTTCACGTAATAATAGAGTGTGGACAGACAGCAAACACACGCTACTGACTGATGGGAACAAAATATTTTATTATAAACAAACACGGCGGCGGCGTGAACCCTCCAAAACAATTATTGTTAAAATGAAGAATGAAACGTGAAATATAATAAAAAAAAATGTTGTTTGATGATAAAAATTGGACGCAAGTAGGTATTTTAAAAACAGTCGCACCAACATAAGTGGGACCACCTATGCAATTAGACGTTAGCACTGCTAATTCTATGGTATCAAGTGACCGCCGTCATTTGATTACTTGTTATCTTTTATACCAGATGACGGATCGAGTACCTGTTTGAATTTTGAGTATTGACTATTGACTTAATAATATGACTTTAAAGGGACAAGAGTATAATATCGTCTCCAGTCTTGATTATTGTAGTGTATAGTTATGACTTGTAACTTTTGTCTTTTAGTTATAATTTTTTACTCATAAACACTTGGTGGTATAGTTACTACTTGAATCTTGGCTTTCTGTAATATTCCAAATTCATATACGTAAAGTATCTGCAGAATGTTAACTCAATAAGCAATTACTTGGATGTTTGGTATTGATTTTAGTATTCAGTTACAGTGTATCATATCATCCTAATTACGTGTATTCCTTAAGAAAATATTTAAACATGATTTTAAAAAAGTTTTCCCTTTCTTGTCATACACTTGTACGTTTTTGTCATTCAAATGTAAGTGATCAAGATGCTTTATTTTAATCCTACTTTACTTGTTTCAATATTGATTTAACAATTTTTAATTATAAATATTTGAAAACAACTTTCTAGGTTAAATGGAAGGAGAGAGTATTCTCTGGTATTCAGCCAACAGGAACCCTGCATTTAGGTAATTACTTTGGTGCTGTATCCAAGTGGGTTCAACTACAAAATGAAAACAGAGAAGTCATATTCAGCATTGTTGACATGCACTCCATTACTTTGCCATATGTTAGTTTAATATTGTATATCTAATATAAACTATGACTATTATGGTGACGTTTTTCTATTTTATTAGAATACTAAGGAATTAGAAAAAAATGTCTTCCTCATGACGGCTAGTCTAATTGCATGTGGAATTGATCCTAAAAAAAGCACCCTGTTTCTGCAATCTCAGGTAATTTAAATTTTTTGATTATGTTTAAAAATATTATTTGTTTGATATAATATAATGTATAAGCTTTTTTTATACTTTTTGTGTAAAAACTTGAAAAATGTAATAACCCATTGTTATTGTATTTTTTACATAGAAAAATTACTTTTTTAGTGTAGTATAACACTAAAATTATTACCCGACTGAAATTTTCTATTTAACCTTAAGGTACCTGAACATACACAATTAAGTTGGGTTCTTGGATGCTTAACTACGATGCCTAGATTGGGCCAGTTGCCTCAATTTAAAGAAAAGTCTTCAACTTTGAAAGATGTTCCTCTTGGTTTGTACTTATATCCAGTTTTACAAGCTGCAGACATACTTTTATATAAGTAATCAACTATACTTTCTATCTAACGTTTTCATCATTGGCCTATTTTAATTTGTCATAGAGCAACTAAAGTCCCAGTTGGTGAAGATCAAATTCAACACTTGCAGTTAGCTCATAGTTTAGCTCGAACATTTAACAAACGCTTTGGTGATACATTTCCTGTACCTGAAGTTCTTATTCAACGTAAATACAATATATACCTATATATATATACTGTATGAACTTGTATAATTTTTCAATTTTTTCTTTAGAAAATTGCTCTTCAAGGATAAGAAATCTTCGTGACCCTATGAAAAAAATGTCTAAGTCTCATCCAGATCCTCGTGGAAGAATAGAAATAACGGATAAACCAGATGTTATTGTAGAAAAAGTGAAAAAATCTGTTACAGATTGTACATCTAAAATAACATTTGATCCTGAAAATAGACCAGGTGTTTCAACGCTTTTAACTATGCATTCACTTATTTGTGGACTATTGCCAGAAGAAATTTGTGAAGAAAATTCGCTCTTGGACACTGGACGGTAAATGAGATTCAATCTTCTACTTCGTTTTGTTAACATTTCATATAACCTAACAAAATATTATAACTCTTTTTTAGTTTTTTTAACAACAATTAGTGAAAATATAAAACTAAAATAGAGTTACAATATTATTTTTATCTTTAACAGTTTTACCTATACAGGATGAAGAGAAAGACTTGACAATAAAAAAAAATTATGCATTTTTATTAAATGTATGACAAAAATTGTGAAAACTATATGATAAATAAATAGTTTAAGAAATATACTTATGTCAGGAAATTAAATACATTGATAATTAGAAAAATTAAAAAAAAAACTAGTTGACTTGGATTAGTGTTTTTACCATCAAAATTGTTCTTATAATCAATTGTTTTACAAATTGGCTATTTTGAATTATCTGTAGTACAAAATAAAAAAATTGATTAGAACAAAAGTTATTTCATCTGTCAGGTCTTCTTGTTCCACCTGTATATTACAAGAGTAACTATTGGTACTTATTATAACGTTTTTTTTTCAGGTATAAACACATAGTAGCAGAAGTGTTAGTCGAAAAATTTACGCCTATTCGTCTGGAGATCTTAAAACTAATAGATTCACCGGAATATTTGAGTAAAGTACTACAAGAAGGACAACAGAAAGCAAATTTAATTGCTTCAAATACATGGCAGGAAGTAGCTTCAAAAATTGGTACAATACCAAGCAATTATATTTTAAATGATAAATAAAAAACTAGTTAATAATTTAATACTATAGAATTGTTTTTTTGAACATTAAAGAGTTTTAATTTTTTTTTAACAATTCTCATTTACAATATGGTTATTCTTGAACTGATTTCAGGCTTTTCCATTCTTCTAATTGTTTGCGGGCACTTTCAATATCAGCATCAGTTATAGTTGGTTCTACTCCACATTCAACTTCTTCTTTTTTAGCCCATTCTAATGTTTCCAATTTTTGTTTCAAAAATTTTTCTTTTTCGTTATCCAATTCAGTACGGTAATCAGCTAATTTTTTTGATTTAACTTCATCACACCATTTAGATGTTAGACGACGTAATGATTTTTTTCTTTCTACTCGTTCATAAGGTCTAAAATAGAAGTAAAAATTATGAATGTAAATATATTGAAAAATTATTATGAAATTTACTTACGGGTGAGGATGATACATTAAATCCAAATTTTCCAATAACCATTCAAACTTCTTATAGTCCCAAGTTCGTAAATGTTTCAGTCTTTTTTTACGTTTATCTATAATTTCTTTTAATGCTACTCTAGAATTTTTATCTCTTGGAGATAATTTGTAGTGTTCTTGAAGATTACGAATGTTTGATGTCATACTGGCAACTAAATATAAAAACATGAATATTTATAATAAATAAACTGGGAACACTACAACATATTTTTTACTTATAATCTATACATAAAAATAATTATGACAAACCAAGTTGAAGGAATTAAAGATGAATAATATGAATAGATTAAAAATTTTCAGCCCATATTATAACATATTATACAAAAATATAAAAAAATTTTTGTTAATGTAAACTTAAATACATTTTTTTTTTAATATTATATGTACCACCTACCTACTTAATTAATCAATTTTTTTAAATAAATATACTACATTGATCTTACTCAAGAGAAAGTAAAAATAAAAATAAAATATAATTTTTAGTTATCAATATTATATTATGAACATACTTTGAACTTCGCAAGATGTGAAATCCAAATTATTGGCTTTGATTTTATCAATAAGCTGTTGGCGAGCCAGTTGTGTTGCATACCGCCGTCCCATAAAATCACAAGAAAATACTTTACGCACATATTCGTTGGCTCTAAAATAAAATTTGGTTAATAAATACAACTACTTTTATAACATTTTGTCAAAAAAAAAAAATAATAATAATAATAATTTTTATCATTAACGTTTTTAGTTCCTCAGATTCTTGATATTCTAATGGAGGTTTTGACATATCCAGTGGCTCCAAGGGTGATAGGTCACCAGATTTTTTAGGATCCCAGCAAGCAATTTTCTCTGGTCGGACCCATTTTATGTGTAAATCAGACTTAAGGCCCCTAACTGATAGGCTTACACCGTTCCCAGGGTGAATGAGTGAACGTAATGTAGCGAACATGACGGTATATGGATCAAAACTAAATGATTAAAACGGATAACTATTATTTACTCATTTTAACAAAACAGAATTTAACTTAAAATCTATAACAAAATTAAAAACCTTAGAAAATTCCAATAATGAACTACACTGTTATCTCATGTCGTTTGTTATTATATCGTTATCATATTAATAATTTTTTTATTAGAGGTTAGGACAATAATCAATGATAATTGATAAGAATTAAATTCGAAGCCCGCAAAGTTTATAAATTATAATATTTAATCCTTGCGTAAGTCGTAACAAGTAATGTTACGTTTCCTAGAATAATAGACGATAGACATTAGCAATAGACCATTGAAAGAATTATACCTTATGGTGCATTGGTATTTGGCATGACAAAATAGATCTATTTTGTCATGGTATTTGGTACTTGTAGATCGTTTATAGCAGTCAACTGCCAGCGTTTAACAGTTAGCCTTAGCCATGGACTAAGACATAAAAGTTTTTAAGCCTTTAGCACGGTCCTTGATACTAAACTTATATAGTGGCACAGACTGAGATAAATAAATAAACGTTTTTAATTTTAATATTTAATGTTATTGCGTTGTTTCCAACTATTATAATCTACATTAGGCATAATATTTACGAAACAGTAAATACTAATATAGCTTTGTTTATGATTAAGGTTTGTAGAACATCCATTTTGTGTCCACTGTACCAAAAATACAGAAAAAAAAAATAAACCGTAAACACTTAAATCAAAGGTAGGTATTAAATATTTAAAAATTATCAACTTTTTTTGGTAGACATTTTTTAGTGTTTTTGATGTTTAAATTTAAATTTAAAAATGTTCAAAAAATTAAACTTTTAAACTGTCCATCACTCTATCTTTATAACCATTGCCCATTAGCTATAATTCAATAATGAATAATGAATATTAAACAAAAAAAATCGAAATCCGTTACAGTTTATTCGATCAGCGTACATAGACAATCATGAATTATACTATAGGTACTCATAGTCAGTGGCGTATTTAGACCGGGGCCACTAGGGCCCAGGCCCCGGGGCCCCCAAGTTAAATCCAAGTTGGGGGCCACAGGACTCACCTCGAGGAATCACTGTTTAATTTTAACAAGAGGGCCTCCAACTTGTATAGGCCCCAGGCCCCAGGGACACAAAGTTTCATGCTACGCCACTGCTCATAGTAAAAATAGTTTATACAATATAATATATATATCATGATAAATTCGTGGTATAATAATTTTCAAACAATATTTCATGTTAAATGTTTATAATAATAATAATGGTATTATGTCATAGGACAACACAACATTCGTATTTTATATTCATTATTATGAAAATAATGTGACGAGGGTCCAACGTTGCATGACAAAAATTGAAAAAATGGTATGTTGTACGCATGTACACCGTCCGTGGCAGGGCGCGTTTGTAATCTCTTTGGTATGCGTACACCATACGTGTCGCCGACTCATCGACAAAAATCGTTGCATGTGTGTTCGTGTTGATGTTGTCGGTCAAGCCGCTACGTGGTTGTACGTACGACAGAATATTGAAAGTAAACTGTACTCTTTCGCCGTGACGTCCACCTTTTGCAGATCACTCGTCTCTTATGGTTCCTGACGTCAAATACGTGTCGTTTTACTACTGATGTTCTTTAACAATTGAAGCCAAAAGACTGTCACGAACGCAAATCAATCACGATGGGTTGTAAGTATTATTCCTGTTTATTTTAAATTTCGTTTTTGGTTTATACTTTTGAATAATTCGAGTTTTCTTTAGCCCTCCGCGAATGAACCCCTATAAATCTATTATACCTGTTGGCAACGGGCATCTGCTGTCAATTGATTTATACCTCGGCAGTTAATTATGAGTTTCTTTCTTTCCAAACGATTCGTTATGAGTTCTAAAACAATTCGTTTGAAACTTTTGATCAAATTTTTTAGTTTTCAAAAAGTGGGTCAGGTTTTTGGTCTTTAGAAATCGTTCTTCCATTCATCCAGAAATGTGTTACTGACTATCTATGTAAACTTTTGGGTTAAACGTTTTTTAGTTATCCAAGTTTATTGATTGAATTAAAACAAGGTATTCTTTTATACATTTAATAATTGATTTTTCAAGCACGGATTGATGTGACTTAGCTGTTTGTTATAACATAATATGATTAATAATAGTAAGTGATTAATTTGTAATTCAATTTTGTTAACAAATCTTATTAATATGTTATTGCCTTATGTTCTATTTTGAAATTGCATATTTGGCACCTTTTTCACTCCTACTTTTTAACTTACTATTTGATTTATGAATGTTTAAAATGTAAATAGTATTATCTACCTAACTATTAAGTGCCTATGCTCTGAAAGGATGATAGTTTTAAAGAAAGTTCTTTTTCAATATTAAAATATTAAAGTAAGGCATCAATATTTTTAAAAATTCTGGCTAATCTACATTACTTACTGATTAAAATTTAATATAACTATACATAATAACCAAAAGCTTAATTTTTGCTTTCATATTTGAGTATATTGTCATTATTGTACATGTTCCCTAAACAAGAAGACACAATAGAAATTGAATAATGTATTTTATTATAATATTTAACATTTAAAATTTATTCCTAGTTTATGGAACATTTTGTGTGCACTGTTATCTAGTTGACTATACACTGACATTTGGTGTCCAACTAATTTAATCATTAGATCCATAAAAATTTATTTTATACTTACTCTTAAAACCTTATTTAGGTATTATCTAATACATTTTAAATGATTCAAAAACACAAGTGATCATAATACAAGAATTTAATTAATTAATTAATTTTTGTTTCAGTTAAATTTTTAGAAGTAATCAAACCTTTCTGCAGTATATTGCCAGAAATTGCTAAACCTGAACGTAAAGTAAGTATTTAGACACTGTTAAAACTATTTATGTTATTACGATATTTTTAGGTCACTTAAAACAGACCAAATAAACTGACTTATGTGTCCCAATTAACAGTGCTCAATCATTAGATCCAAATTATATTAGTTAGTCTTGTTCAGGTTAAATGAAAACTATGCTTATATTCACAATATTACTCATTACATTTTAGCTAAGTAAATAAACACATTTATTATATGAATGATATGATAAATTTTTATTTAATTTGTTTATAAATTATAATATATTTTAATTTACTTTAATTAATGGTTTAATATTTGTGTATATTTTAAAAACGATATGTTAATAGCAGAGATTTAATTATCTATTACCTATACCTATATTTTCTTTTAAATTAAAATTAAATAATGATTTTAATTAGTGATTACTAATTATATACTATTATTTTACTTAGATTCAATTCAGAGAAAAAGTATTATGGACTGCCATTACTTTATTCATTTTTTTGGTTTGCTGTCAAGTAAGTTATTTTATCTTATAATAATATTTGTTGTCTTTAGAATTTCAAAATTATATAATTTTTAGATACCTTTGTTTGGAATTATGAGTTCAGACTCAGCTGATCCCTTTTATTGGATTCGTGTAATTTTGGCTTCGAATCGAGGTACTTTAATGGAACTTGGAATTTCACCAATTGTAACTTCTGGGCTTATTATGCAATTGTTGGCTGGAGCTAAAATCATTGAAGTCGGTGATACTCCTAAAGATCGTGCATTATTTAACGGAGCACAAAAACGTATGGTTTATACTTATATAATAAAATTAAAAATATAACTATTTTATTTAATTAACCATAAATATATATTTTTTAGTGTTTGGTATGGTTATTACTGTTGGACAAGCAATTGTTTATGTTATGACTGGTATGTATGGTGATCCTAGTGAAATTGGAGCAGGCGTATGCTTGTTAATTATCATTCAGTTGTTTGTGGCTGGATTAATTGTCTTGTTATTGGATGAACTTTTGCAAAAAGGATATGGGTTAGGTTCAGGAATATCACTTTTCATTGCTACCAACATTTGTGAAACGATAGTCTGGAAAGCTTTCAGTCCAACAACAGTTAACACTGGTAAATAATATTTTATTTAAAGTATTTTTTACAAGTTATTTGTTTTTTGTTTTTTTATGATTTGTTTGTAAAAATTATATATATGTTTTTTTTAGGTCGAGGTACTGAATTTGAAGGAGCAGTTATAGCCTTGTTCCATTTATTGGCTACAAGACAAGATAAAGTTAGGGCACTTAGAGAAGCCTTTTATAGACAAAACTTACCTAATTTGATGAATTTATTGGCAACTGTATTGGTGTTTGCTATTGTAATATATTTCCAAGTAAGTTAAAATTAAAAAAAAAAGTTATGAATTGTATAATTATATGTTCATGATAATATTATAGGGTTTCCGAGTTGATCTACCCATTAAGTCTGCCAGGTATCGTGGACAATATAGCAGCTATCCAATCAAGTTGTTCTATACATCAAACATTCCTATCATTTTACAGTCTGCTCTAGTTTCAAATTTATATGTTATATCTCAGGTAAAAAGATTGTCATTAAGGTTTGATTATATAATTAACCACTAATATTTTGAATATTCAATTCATAGATGTTGGCTGTAAAATTCCATGGTAACATATTAGTGAATTTATTGGGTGTTTGGGCTGATGTCGGTGGTGGTGGACCAGCACGAGCATATCCAGTTGGCGGTTTGTGCTATTATTTATCTCCACCAGAAAATCTATCTCACATTGCAGAAGATCCTATCCACGCTATTCTTTATATTGTATTTATGTTGGGATCATGTGCGTTCTTTTCCAAAACTTGGATTGAAGTCTCTGGATCATCTGCTAAAGATGTTAGTACAGCAAATTGATACCCAATTAAACTTATTTATGTTAACCAAAAATATTTATGTTAATAGGTTGCAAAACAATTAAAAGAACAACAAATGGTTATGCGTGGTCACAGGGATAACTCTATGATTCATGAATTGAACCGTTATATACCTACTGCTGCAGCTTTTGGAGGTCTTTGTATTGGTGCATTATCTGTGTTGGCTGACTTCATGGGTGCCATTGGATCGGGCACGGGTATCCTGTTAGCTGTTACTATTATATACCAGTATTTTGAAATATTTGTTAAAGAACAAAGTGAAATGGGTGGTATGAGCACCTTGTTGTTCTAAAATGTTAATACATTATCCAACAGTTAGTAAAATTGTTGAAAAAATCATCGAGTCCCTATGGGACAGAACTGTTGTTGTCATGGTCTATGCATGACTCAAATTGAAATTATTCTGAAAATAATTTTATTTTTAGAAATAAAAATTTACTGATAAATCGACACAGCATTTCAAAATAATGTTATTTTAAAAATTGTCAAAAAAAAAATGTCCCAACAACAAATTTATATTTATTTGTTATTATTATTATTATAATTTTTTTTTTTTGTAAATTATATAAATGTTAGAAAATAGGAAATTTATAATATATATGAACATTATTTTTCTCTTAAACCTTACGTCATAATATAAATATAATGTTGCAATTGGCAACAATTCTTCCTAATTTTTTTAATGTAAATATTAATACTATATACTTACAGTAAAATTAAGAATATGTTTTGAGTCAAATGATATTTTTTTTCTGACCATTTCAACACAATTGTTTTGTCACTTCAGTTACTAATGGCTCATTGCTATATGTTAATGAATAATAATAAAAAAATCTTTTATTTACCATCATTCTTTTCTATATTAATAGAAAAATGAATTGATATGGTATAATAATATATACTCATGAGATTCTGTAATTGAAGTGCATTTTAAGCATATCTATTGTAATGGAAAAATTGTTGTACTAGATCAATTATGTCGTTGATTGTCGTTTGAAAATTGAAACGGCGTAATGATAAGGGTTTTCTTATATTTTCATTTAACATTTTTACGTACGATTGAATAAAAACATTGTTTTTGATAATATTTAATTTTGTTTATTCATCAGAATTATTTTAATGTTATAGATGAATTACACATATATAAATATGTACAACATTCTAAAATTATATTCAGGTGGTTTTACCAAAACTGCATACGGAATTGAATTTGGATGAATCTCGTGTGCATAGTAACTTGTTTCTAGTTCTGGTGCAAGTGGCTCTAATTCACCAAATACTTCAGCAATAGCTATTAATCTTATCATAATAATATAGGTAACGAATAATGATATATGACACGATTAATATCCATTCTAAATAATTTAAATACAATTATTAGATTTTATAATTTTTATTCGACTAGGTTTAATATATTTTACTTACATTATAAAAGTACTATATATTCTTCCTTGTATTTAAAATAGTAAAATCAAAAGTTAAGTGAGTATATTATTATAACTAATATTATGAATAGTAAAACGAGTTTATCAGTAACTAATAACTGATGTACATAATATTATGTAGAAGTTCGTACGTTACCGCGGAGAATTATGGGAATGAACATAGGTTAGGCTCTAATACCGTTATTGTGGTGTCGCATTGACGCGATCGGTCTCATTGTCGCTGCGTTAAAATCGTTCGAAATGACAGGCGAAAATACCCAAGTGTAACCCTTAAGGTGAGTGACGGACTGCAGTATTGCTTTGTCCTCTGAGAGTACGTATACATGCGTCATTTTTTATTGACATGTCATGTAGTCTTATCTGTCTGTAATTGCGCAACGAGAGGGTATCTACCTGCCTACCTACACTATACTTTTCGCAACACACTTAAGGGGGGTGATGAGGTCAAGTGCGCTATCGTGTGGGCATCTGGTCACGCTGCGTATGGGGCAGCATACACAAGCCTCGTTGGCGGGCGAACGGTGTGCATATAGTGTAAGGGAAGAACGCAGTGCATCCGCAGCAGCGCGCCACCTCTTGGGCGTGGCACGTCCTATCCACCACCGCGAGCGGCATCACTATTCCTCTCCGCACGCGATGCCTCGCCATCACTGGCTTGCTCTCTGTCTTCCTCTCTCTCTCTCACTCCTTTCGCGCCTTTGCCCTGGGTCCGACGTTGCCATGGATACCGCATCTTGTCCCTCGTCTTAAATCAATAATAAAAACGTGGAACTCGAACGAGCGATTCTGACGCACCGCGGCAACGTCGCAGCAACGCCCGGCGTATGACGACAGATTTTCTGGTTCGATGTGTTTGCGTTTAGAAGGAAAGGGGTACCCTGGTAATATGCACTCCGGTATAAGCGGTTCCCGGTACAGTGTCTAATTTTTTTCACCCATAATAATTAATAATCTCAAAAATCGCACAGACACATTATATAGGACAAAAAATATGAAAAACTATTTTGTGTTCAATGCTTTGCAGGCGGCGAATCCTTCTTCACATCCCCTACTCGCTGTTATACGCACGAGAGTGCCGTGTCGGAATATAGCAGATATTGAGGAAGTGAGACTCCTCGGATAATGACGCCCGGGGCTCTTCTCGCCTTAAATTGGGTTAATCATGAATGGGGTCGGTGCGTCATATGCTTTGATTGCGGATTTTCAAGTGGTGCTTGTCGAATTATTTTTTTCATTACGCTGTCGTCAGACGACTGCGCTACTGAATTGCCTCCGGCTAAGAATTGGTGGGGTTCTGGGGTGGTGGCAAAAGGGGCACTCGAGGTGAGTGGCGACGCGTTCAAGAGGTTCGAGATGATGGGTCAATAAAATGAATGATGCTGGTTTTTGAACACGTTGCGGTAACATGATTGGTTTCTCGGCTCGCCCGAATACCGGAATACGTGTCACGTCGACAAAACGACCAACACACTGACAACCAGAAGCACACTGTCTCCAGAATATCGGCAACAAAATTATTACAACATTTCCGATTCTTTCGGGCCGCGCGTGAGTGTATAATATCCAACTACGCGACACACGCAACCGTCGGTTTTATAATGACATAGTATAGTTATAGTAAGTGTAGGCGTGTGTTATGTAGCTGTAAGTCCTATAACGCCGTCGTGTTTCACGATGATGGTACGATATCGGTCACCGCCGAGTGCATCGGAGCCGATGCGATCTCGGCAAAGTGTACCACCGTAATATTCGGGTGGTATCGGTGTGGTCGCTGCAAGGGAGTGGCGTCGTCCGCCGTGGTTCGCAGTGCATCATACAGAGTTCGCCAACGGTCAGATCGCGCTCGCACTCGTAATAATAATAATACATATAATAGTCGCCGCGGACGGGTAAAGGACCGATTAGGGGGGGGGGGGGGTTCAGCAGGACACTGCGCGTACATAGTGCGGCCTGGATGGGGTGTGACGGGGCGGGAGTGCATTGCCGCGGTGCGCTCGAGTCGAGATGGCCCCAATTTTCCGCCAGGACGTCAAGGGCGGCGGCGGGGCACCGCGTACGGCGCGGGCTGCGGAGGACGCCTCTCGGGTGGTGGGGGGGGGGGGGTTGTAGGATGCACGTTGCGGCGGCGGTGTAAAATCCTGGGGCACGCCGACGGGAAAATCCCCGGATTACTTTACGGACTGTCGTCGCGGGCTGCGATAGCGCGAACGTGCCGCTGCCGTCGTCGCCGCCGCCGCTGCCGCCGTGCGCGTTTCGCGTCGTGTGCCGCCGACGCGGACTGTTGTACAGGAGAGTCAGTAGCGGTGCGTGCCGGCGGGTCGGGTGTCTCTCTCTCTATCACTCTCCGAGCGTTCCCGCAGTCGTATTATCATCAGCACCGCTGTTATTACTATACCATTGCGGTTATTTATTATTAATATTATATTGCGGCTCGCGCTTGGGTGTGTGTGTGTGTGTGTATTGCGCGGAGACAGTGTGCAGTGATCAGGGGGGGCGCACCGCGGCGCCCGATACATAATGTGATATATTATTAATAGAAATATTATCGTCGTCTCCGCCGCCGCCGTTTAAAATTAACGTCGTTTTAAATGGTCCGCGCGTACGGTACGCGCCGCAAAAGCAGCGCGACCGACCCGTCTCCGCCGTACTTGTATGCCGTAGGCGTCGTCGTCGTGCGTTATTAGTATAATAGCGGTTCGTATAGTGTATTGTTATTGCCGTTATTATTATTTGTATTATTATAATATTATACATTTATCAGTTTATTAGTTTAAAGCGTTTCGTTTCGGGTCGCGTATAATATATTATACATAATTGTAATATTATGTCGCGTGCCGTTCACACCGTGCATCACACGAGACCGCCGCCGCCACCGTCTCAGCAGCCGCCGCCGCCGACGTCGTTTTTGTGCAGCCGACCGCCGCTGCCGGCGTCGTCGTCGTAGGAGAGCAACGCACCACCGCCGCAAATTCTGCAACCGCCGCCGCTCCCCTATTGCCCCCGGACGAGACGCGTGAGTTGTGTTTTGTCGTTATCAGTTATCACATCACTGCTCAATTATAATATATGTTATGAAGTGAGAGCCAGGTATATACCTATATATAGTATGTGCTATACACGGGCATGTCCCACATGGGGGTGGTCGAGGCAGGTATACGTGGTTCACCCTCGGGACGAAACCATCGACCAGTATTCGAACTTTTGAAGTGACGTTAACGTTCACGAAACGAATATCAAACTTAACGATTAAAAACGGTTATGATGAAAAAAAATTGTTGTTAGGCATATAGAATCATTCTGATAGCCTTTCTGCCATGTACCTGATGAGCGTCCATGCACGTATGGAATGTAGGTATTCCGAATGTGCGAATACTTTCATTGGGTAAAATTTCGTTAGATAGAAACACGAATTGGTAACGGCAAATGAAAAAAAAGGTATGCCAAATCAGTGATTATAACAATAAAAAATTAATTTGCATTGAATAAGAAATTGTTCAGTGTGCCTGTCCCCCGTATAAAAAGTTTAAAAATAACGGTTTTTATATTTATTTAATGCTTTAACGTAAGTGGAAATAGGTAGTCAATTATTTTTCTCCAACAAAGGAAGATTTGTTGTTGTTCTAATACCTATATAACGTATAGGTAATTCTAAAAAGGTATAGGTCCTATACTTTTTTAGAATAAAAATAAGATTAAAATAACTAGAGAAGCCGAATATTTATGTATATTAGTAAATAATTTTTCTATTAGAAATTAATGAGGTTCCCTGTATCTATTGGCTTAAATAATCTTTATAAATTAAATCGCATATAATATTATTACTAACTGTTATAAATTTATAAGTCTGCAATACCTTACAACGGTGTAAATAAGTACATGCCATAATTACCTTATACAGTTATTAATTGAACTAAATATTTTCAAAATTTAATTGTGTTCATAGTAAATATTAATATATAAGTAATTTGTATTATGGGAAGTCTTTCAATTCCCTACGAATTATATTTTTTGAATTACAAAAAAATAACTAATTATTGTTATATTTTATTTAAATATATAATTTAAATTATTGCAAATATATTTTTAAACTTTGGGTTGGCGTAAGGAATACTTCTATGTATTAAACTTTCAAGCCTTAGGTATTTGAATTGAAAATATAATTAATTTTTAAGTACAAAATAATTTGTAAAAATTTGAACTCCGAAGTTTATAAAATAGTTATGTCATGTATTTCAATTTTTTAAACTCGAAAAATAATAACCCAAAATATTTAAAAATCATATTATAATGTCTATAAAATACTAATACTCACATACAAATATTTGGTGAAAAATTTACTCAGTGGTTCATATAATCCTCGATATAATCCAACCCATTAACAAAATATGTGTGTAGCCTGCATACTAAAATTAAATTGTACATCCAAAAGTGTGACCAGAAAAAAAAATGCATATTCTTGTGGTTATATGTAATAATGCAATATACCTTGAAAGAAACAGAGAGGTTACGTCCATCAACATCAAAATCATATGAAATATTCAAATAAAAAAAAAAAAAATAATAAATTAATGCGATAAATTATATTATTATAATATATAGGTACAATAGTACTTTTTCTTAATTTATGCTAATAAATGTTTGTAAAATTGAATATATCTTTTTAAACTTAAAATTGATAATTACCATTAAAAGGTATGATAATTGATATATTAAAAAAAAAAATTATTGCGTTATCCCTATTATTTTGACACTGTACTGAGAATCTTTTACTTTTAACCCTTCACCTATATTTGAATTTTGAAGTGTTAAAACATATAAAACAAATAATAATGAAAAACGACAAACCTTACGTTCAAACCAACAGAAACACATTGTTTCAGTTTGTTTTTTTTGTTAAGGCAGAATTTCTTCTTCTATCATGTTCCAAAAAATAAAAAACAAAATCAAGTGTATGTGGTTTTACACTTATTCGTGAATAAGTTCTTTCTGAACCAAAAAAAAAAACCATTCTAATAATGTTTAAGTTTCTGACGTTCTATATATAAGTAACTACATAGGTAATATTAATACGATTGTAAGAAGACAAATTATTATTGAGTGTACCACTGTATACTTACTGTAGTACCCACATAAATATCTATCGTTAAAAAATTATGATATTCTCCCAATATCCCATTTCATATAGTATTAAAGCTGTATACGTGTATCGTGCATGACAGAAAAATTATTTATTGGCTTAGTCTCGTAGTCTCGCGGTCTTCCGTGCGTAAGTACTATGGGTGTACCTTCTTGTATTTTAGGTAAATTATTTAGGTCTATCCTTAAACCATGAATGGTGACGTAATTTAAGTGGTTAGTACACGTACGCCACTGTAGTCGAGATCAACGGCGTATTTGAGAGTTCACCGTTGGGTGAGGGATGCAACAAAAAAGAAGGTCAAAGGTCAAGGTTATTACTGCCCCTCAAAAAAAAAAAAGAAATAATAATAATAATAAAATGGATTTTGGCGTATGATGAGATAAAACACAACTATTAATGTCTTTATTCACAAAACAATACCATTAAAGTCAATAAATAGCGCACAAGGAGCATATGAATCGGGTTTCACCGAGCATAATATGGTGATTACTAGGTATCGAGGAAGCGTATTGTAAAACTTGTATAATTTACCCACACCCCGCACTTCACTCCAGACAATCTGTAACCGATTCTGTATTATGTGTATCGTGCAGTAAACGCACACGCATGGCCATGATATTGAGTATAAGCAAATATGTTCATCAAAATTAACCTAACTCTTATTATTATTTATATACCAATTGATTAATTAAATGCAGAAATAATTTTGTAAAAAAAAACTTTAACGACACTGAACGGGATCTAGACGATTAAAACAAATCAAAAACCGTGTTCGAGTGTTCGAACGACTCGTTTAGTTGTTTTATTTTAAGGGGACGTTACAGTGACATTTGTTGTCTCCGTCTTACAAGTGCGTAACATATAGATAATTGTATGGTTAGCAGATCACCGCGTTTATCTCTGTTAGTTTAAAAATTAGAGTGAATTGACATCCTATAAAATGTAAAGGTAAGATTATTATCCAGGCAATGACCTAGGATTTTTAATATATATTAATTTTTAAGTGAGTTATGAGTATTTTAAAACTGTAAATTGTTTGTATATCTTAAAATACAACAAATGTCTCTGCAACATAATTCCCTTAACGCTCTGCGCAATTTCGACGTTACCATATTTATGTTTTATGTTCGAGAATATGCCTCAGCTTCGTTCATGATCCACGACGAGGTTTTTTCATCTTTTTTTTTTTTTTTTTGAAGTTTTTTATGAGACCCGCAAAAACATTTAGTACATGGGTCAAAAATTTGATGTGAGGGCCTGAATATCATATAGAATTACCTAGGTACTTATGTTATTAAGCCTTTATTCCTCCTTATTAATAAAAAAAAAATTTGAATTTTAAACCGAGATAAGTCAATTACAATTTTTATTTTACTCCTTTCCTTCTCTTAAACAATTAGACAATTTCAAATTCAAATGTGTACATTTTATTGTGTGTTTGTTTCTATAGTTTTCGATAATACCAAAGTTATATAATATTATTCGGGTATTGTGACCTCAATTAATAATAACAATATGATCAATATTATTACTCGCTATTATTTAGTTTAAGTTAATGACAAATATTTTATCTACCCGTGTAAATACTTACCTATATAATAGTGATTAAACTATAGATAGATAATCGATTACTTTTTATTAACTTTGAGTGATTTTATTCTTCTGAATAAAATATATGTATTCACCACCAAAACAATAAGTATCTTAAGACTTAAATTAATTAATTTTAACAACAGACAATACGAATCCCAAAATCTGTATGTACATTTTTTATGCAACGACTTAATATTCTTAGATTATTATCATATTATTTGCCATAACCATGTCCAGTGTATGACGTATTATTAGACTTTTAGTACAGTAATTCTTTCATCACTTAGTTGTCACATTGTCACAAGAGCGTGGATTATATGATATACTAAAATTGCTATAATTCATGTCTTGTATTGGTTTGGGACAAATGCACACAATTACAACATAAGTCGAATTCACACAGAATTACCGTAGCGATTATTAACACGAAAAGTTATGAATATCTGCAGCAGTCAAGGTCATAGTACCTAGTAATCAAGGTACTCATATCAAACGACGTTAAATAATGAAATACATTTTACTATTTTAGTATCACCAATCTTTACATATTATATGTTATAAATATCCACGATTATGCAGACTACAGTAAACTTGTCATAAGTTACCTTAGCTTGATATGCCTTTTAAATATAAATATCACTGTCATCAAAAATTAAGCCTATTTACAGAAATATTTTGATTTGTAAATTATGTCATCTGTTTCAATTTTTAATCAATATAATCAATAAAGAAGATAGGTCATAGGTAGATGTTTTTAAGAAGAAAATTAATTTAAAAAATACATTTTGTGCATATTATATCTAGTAACAATTTCATTGTTTAACTCAAAATCTAAAATATAATATTCCAGAAAATTAAGTTTTAATACTTGTAGAATTAAAAAATGGAATATTAAATGGTAAATTTATTAAAAACAACATTTAATGTATTTGATACGTTCTTATAATAGTAGTATCAGAATTAAATCATGTAATATAAACAAATTTAAATTTAATTTAATTATCAGAAACAATTAACAAATAATTAAGAATGAAATGTAAGGAAAACCCGGGGAACACACTCTGAAAAAAATCGGTTTTGTGGAAAACTGGTTTGCGAAAATATTAACGATTTGCTCTAGTTTTTTTTTGTTTTTTACCGAATGAATTAAAGTAGGTACTGATAATTTTCTAATATAAAAACTAATTTTTCATTTTACTTCCCACTGTACATCAACTAGGTCAAATTTTCTACCAGAAAACTTTACAATATTGAAGACCGAAGCATTTTTTCTTGCTCCGAAAGGTCACGTCACACACACACACAAGCTAGGTACTCGCTCTGTTGTATAGTACCTAAGTGTCGAATGTACTTCATCATTGAGTGTAAGTAACTGTAATGGATGTGTTAAATTTCAATAAAATAAGGAAAGGTTGAACTTATTTTTATCAAAAAAAAATCTCATATTTACCCATATAATGATATGCTTTTTTTTTATATAATATTACTTTAGTAATTATGAACTTATTATACAAGTCAATACCGACGCATCGTACCGTAGAACGGTGTGAATAACTTCGTGGTAGAAAATGTTTAATATTAATCTGAAGATTTTGAAAATGTCACTGTGCAAAGTAAATAATAATATACGGCAAAAAGTTTCAAGTCTCTAGGTACCAAAAAAAATTTTAGGAATTACTACAAAATAACAAAAATGATAGTTTTTCATTTAAAATACCTAATTTTGTCAAAATTTGGACTTGAAATGTGCAGTACAAAAAAAAATCGTGTATACCTTATTACCTATTTGATATTTCTAGGTTGCTTTAATAACAAATTATGAGGAACATTACATAGGTACATTTTATGAAATAATTTTAAAGTAGTTTCATGTTTCAAGTCTCTACAGTTATTCATTTTTGAAATGGAACAATTTCGATTTTAACACACACAAACAATACATTGTAAAACCAATTAATTCATCATTTCACTCAGTATCTAAAAGTAGTAAAATGTATTAAAACAAATATAATTAATTTAACTATAGCCCGGAGGATATATCCTATTAATTAATTTATTTGATCTGTTAACAACAAAACAAATAATTATTAATTACATAAATCTATCGACTCGCATAAGAATCCCTTGGGAATAACAATACATTGTCCCATTCTCCAGCGATTGTCGTTCGAGAGCTTTGTATAAGGAAAACGTATAGGTAATCGGACACGAGGTTATCACTCGATTGATGACAATTATTATACATTACATCGCTGTTATTTGCAAAAGTACATACGTACCTATTTGATTCGTTTAGTTGAAAGAAATTTATTAGTTTGTTTATTTTCTGATTTAGCATAAGAATCATCAGTTTAACTAAATTTAATTTGTTGGTAAAAAATTGTCTAATAATAGTAAAATAATAAAAACCGCATAAAATAATTGAGTTAAATGTACCTATTTAATACCACTGCGCAAATATATCACACTTTACGTGTATTGACATGTGGTGATAAATTCTATAATATTATAATATTAAATATTAATGTGTGTGCAACTATGTGGGGTGTTTTTAATAGTATATTATATTATATTGGTATTATTGTTGATGTATTATTATTTATTGCTAATGTTCTTTTCTATACTACTTATATATTCATTAAAGTCTACGTGATGCTGATTGCTGGGTATTTGGATTGAGTTTGATTTATCTTTATGTTTTGAATATAATACAATACGCACTTCAAAGAAAAGAATAATTATTTATCTTAGTTTTAAGCTATATAAACATTAAATTCGATTTTCAAGAGATGAAAATTATAACTTTGGTGGTTGACATTTTCTGATTTTAATCGCTTTCAATAAAGGTATTATAATCCACACGTTCTCCATTATACATCAATGAAAAACTGCGTGTCAAGCATTTTCAGTGAGTGAGCAAGACAAAAAAACACAATTGATTGCTTAACTATATATATATTCAAGTACGAAAAAAAACAACAATAACAAAAAATATAACATAGATGCTTGGGTAACGGTTTTATTTTTATTAAACATTTAAAAAATGTTATATACCTATACTGAATTTATTTTAGTTAAAATTACCTACACTGAGTCATTATAATAACATATTACTCAAGTCACTCAGACCTGAATTTTGGGGGGCTTCTACATTCTGAGTAGATAATTTGATTGAATTTTTATCATATTAATAATTAATAGGTGTATTATAATTTACTCTTCTAAATAGTTACTAGAATCCAATCTTTATTTATTTACTTTACTTTAACTAAAAAACTTTTACTAATAATAACGATAATTTTGATATGTTATAAATGTTAAATTTGATTGAAATTAAATAATATTTTACTGTATTGTTTAAGGTAGCTATACTTGATCGAAAAAAAAGTCACGATGTGTATAAAACATTTGTCCGACTAAATGAACCTTTTTAGATGAAGAGCAATATTAATGTTTAAAATCTTTAATTTGGAATTATTTCGGATTACGTATTTACTTATTTACTGACAACAACTATTGGAATCATCTTCGTGAGTTGTTTAAAATATAAGGCATGCTTAATGCCTAGATATAATAATTAAATAAGTTAAAGATACAAAAATCTAAAATGATACATGCATTTTACATGATTCATAATATAATAATTATTATATTCATAGTAGGTTTAAATTCTTAATTCTTATTGCTAGTAGGTATATTTTTAGTGCCTAATTAATATGCTTTCTAAATTATAATAGATACATATTAATATACATATTTTATTGAAGTCTGAGATGTCGTATTATAACGTGAATCAAATTATATTCTTATGGTTTATAAATAAATAGAATAGTTTAGGTTTGTTACATATCGTATAATTTACTGTTAGATTGCGTTTGTTAATAGTTTTTTACCTATCATTAACTAGTAGATTTTACTCAAAATCATATAAGATACAGGGCCTGTCAAGATTTTGATATTATTAATAGGTCACTTGGATTACACTGATTACACCGCACATATAAACACCCAATTTGGTGTGACTGCCACGTGGCTAGAATCCTTGTAAGATCGCTCGTACAGAGACTACGCCGTCGTCGTCATCGTTGATGGTGTGCTACCCCCAGTTAACCTATTATATTATAGTATCGTGGTTATGGTGGGTATATAATGGTCGGTTTAGTAACAATATCATAAGACAATGCAATGTTTGTAACGCTAATTTATTGTTGTCATTATTTCCGTCGTATACTCGGGTATAAACTAAATTATCTTTCGGAAATATTTATTTTTTTCGAAAACATTTCTGACAAGTGTCTTTATTACAACTTTTGTTTACTCCATTTACAGTTAAGTAAATTAAAACATTTTGAATGGTAATTGGTTATTACTACTAAGAGTACCTACGTCACACACGCATTTGTGTTGTCTCCGTTTTACACACGCACAAAATAATACATTTTCATTCGCTAGTTTCAATACGGTGCTATCAGTTTTGATATTAGAGTGAATTGACCTATCATCAAACTTTTAAGTAACAACATTATCTGTGTTTACTTTTTGTTTTTTACGATATTTAAATTTTTAAGTGAGTTATGAGTATGTAAAATATTAATATTTGAAAATGCTCATAACTCACTTAAAAATTAAATATCATAAAAACCCAATAAGAAAACACAGATAATTTTGTTATATAAAGGTTTGATAATAGGTTAATTTACTCTAGTATCAAAACTGTCAGCACCCTATTGAAACTAGCGATTGGAAATTTGCTATTTTGTACGTGTGTAAAACTGAGACAACACAATATGTGTGTAGCGTGTGTGACGTCCTCAACAATAATCATATAATATTATACGTCTTAACTCTTAATACAGCATTACTAGAAGTAGTTATTACTTAATGGTACTTGTTTGTAATAATTTAATATTATTATTTTTTTTAAATGTATTCTTTATTTAAAAAAAATGTTTAAGGTATACATATAAATAAATACAAATATCAATACTTATTAAATATGTATGACATTATGCATAGTTGATTGTCTCCGTAAGCTGAGCTTGATGTGGAGACAAGGATGGTTCTTATAAAGTTTCCCATACCTACAGTTACTAAAATTT
Organism: Nasonovia ribisnigri; assembly: GCA_027563435.1. Classification (NCBI taxonomy): domain Eukaryota; kingdom Metazoa; phylum Arthropoda; class Insecta; order Hemiptera; family Aphididae; genus Nasonovia; species Nasonovia ribisnigri. Next base: position 66,978 of record JANEHU010000929.1, on the reverse strand, counting down.
AATTAACAGTTAAGTTGATTATGGATGCTTTAAGAATATACAATTACAGAATAATATAACTATCTGACTGGAATACAACTATAATAAAATTTACTATACTAGTAATTTCATTTTTTTGTTCACCATTTTTTTTATACAATCTAAAGATTGTAAGCAAACTAACATCAATATTTAATTCCATTGCCATCTTAGTTCCAGCATTAATGGGGTTTCTTTTTCCGAATTCTGTTCCACACATAGGAATTAAATATATATTAGTTTGTTTCACTCTTGTAAAATGGTTATGATTAAATTTAAATTCTTGAATATCAAGAAAAACATATTTTATAATATATATATCGTGCATATAATTGAGTTAAATTTAATAAATTACAATATCTATATAACAATACAGTGCTCATCCTATGGTGTTTTTTAAAAGATATTTTAATAAGAGAATTTTTAGTGGTTTCAAGTGAATTAATAAGACGTAAATTGTAAGCACCACCCCAACTCCTAATACCATATGAATATATTGACTGAGCCATAAGATAATATAAGCCATAGCTACGAAAACCATTCTTACTGTGGTGGGTGATAGTATGCGGTGCTAAGAGTTTTAAATTTAAAGAATAATATTCTGACCTTTCTAGTTGTATTATTAATATGATATTGTCATTTATGGTTAGCATCTATAGTAATACCAAGATGTTTTACTTTTTGGACTGGAAAAATAGTAGTGCAATTACACTTACTGTCATTACTAATAGAAGTCACTGTATTTATATTAAATTCATTAAATTTTTTTATCGAGCCTAAAATAATTATTACCAATGAACGACAATTTATTTATACTTAAGTTTATAAAGCAAGTTTTTGTTAAATTAAGTTCCAGGACGTTATTGTCAAACCATGTTTTGACGATACTTAATACTTGATACTTATTATCTTTTATACATATAGGTATGTGTAATATTAAATGTAAAATATTATCTGTCATGATGTAAAAAATGTCTTATTTCTAAGAACTGTAATTTGGGCAGAAGTCCGTAATGTATGGAAAATAAAATATGATAAAATAAACGGATGGTTTACATAGGGTTTTATATTTTGGTTCTCGTGGTTTTTTTTTTTTTGTGAGGGTTTGGGTTATATTTGGATGTCAATTGTTGGTATTTTGTTAATATCGTTAATACACCGGAGCGGGTCCAGATGAATTATAGAGCGCTGTGGACGTCACACACTGCAATGGACAGATAGACAACTATTTTGTCGATTAAATTGCATGTTAATATTGTATAGGTAATATATAATATTAACATGAAATTCAAACCAACTTGAAGTCATAGACACTAAGCCTGTTAATCAAACGCGTATTTGTATTTGTATTATTTTCTACTACTTGTATTAGATTATAATAGTACTCTTGCCTTTCAAAAAAGGGTCTACCTTAGCGAAGAGCAAAGCTAGGTTCACATCTCATTGTTTTTTATTCTTTTCTTGTACTGTAACTCTTTTATTCTATAGCACCATAGCAATAAACTATTATTATTATTTGCGTTTATGTCATCTAAATCCGAAATAGCCGTACAACTACATTTTCGATGTAAGTTTAATATTCAAGTAATGTTATTTTTAAAATTTAAAAATTTCAATGAAAAAATCAAATGTTATGTTTTTCAAATAAAATATACTTTGTTTTATTACTTTTTCTTTAATTTTTGGTTCACAAACTGTCAAACTCACATAAAAATAGTCTGAACTCAATGCCACGAACCCTCTATTGAGATACATGTATGCGAATTATATAGGAATAAACCTTTCCTATGTACCAATGAACCTGTAGACTATAGAGCATCATCAATTCGAAAATTATTTTTGAACATCAGTACTGTAACTTACTCATGTAGTCATGTTGACGGTATAATATTTGATAATTAGCTTTCAGACTACGTAGATTTATTACGTTTTTATGATTGTATCACTGCACACGCAGCTATTTATAAAAAAGGGGAATAGGACTATGTTTAAGCTGTGTGATGTTTTCATTTAGTCATTTGATACTTAAACATACTACTATTCTAGGTTCTCGTTAGTTGTTGATATGTTATTTTAATTTAATATGTTACGATCGATATTATGACGTAATGCAATGAATCCCGAGGATAATATTATGCTAATAGGGGTGAAAATAAATAATCAAAAATAAACTGGTCATATACTTTTAGTTTAACTTCAGTGTGTGTAATTAGGCCGTAGGTATACTGTATATTTGGTGATGGCGATATTCTCTATTGTTGACTGAATAATAAATAGTTACCATATTATGTTAAATAGTATAGGTAATAAGGACAGTGAGGTCGCGGGCAATAATAAAAACAAATCGATGTAACTCGCGAGTCATTAATTAAAACTTAAATGTATACGATGGATGTAAGATGCAGGGGCTACCGTATATGTGCGTATCACAACACAATAACGCCGTAAAAACGTAAACCGTTCGTACTAATCCTGGTAGGGGGAGGGGGGGGGGGTGCAGGGCGTACCTACCTATTTACCTAATATAATAGACAGGTCGGCCTCGGTTCCAATCGCGTGCCTACGAAATAAAATAGTCAATGCGTTATACCGCATATACCGGCAAATGAAAATGTTAATAATAATTCGTAAACGTATTTGTGTTCACATAGATTATCTTATATCATAATAATTGTTTGAGCGGAAAGCGATATTTAAGTGCACACACGACACACGCACGCGCACAAGCACATGCGATATTAAACGCGATAAATCATTTGCAGCGCGCTCGTTTTATTATTATTTTTTATTTATTTCCACACGTGTACACGCACCGCCGACGTAAATTGTACATATATATTTACATAATACAATATATTATGTACGGCACGCGTTTACATGTGTAGTATAATACTGTAGATCGATGCAGTGGTTCATGTAGCAGTGTATATAAGTCTACATCACACACCGCCGCAGGCGCAATTTCGAATTTTTTCTGGAGGGGCAGGGAGACCGAACAACTTTATGACAAATCAGCAGACCCACGGAGGACCCCTTTATTTTACCTTACCGATTTCTAAATCTCACAAGATTTTTACACCACATTCTATTGATACATTTTCAACATTATTACCCGGCTTGTCTTGGGGATGCGGGCTAGAGGAGTGTGTAGGGGTTGTCACCCCTAAAAAATAAATTACAAGACAAAATTTAGAAACTATAAAGAAATAGTGTTACCGACCGGTTTTACTAAACTCAGATTTGCGATGTTGTGCGTGGTTAAGATGGTGTAAACGGTTGAGCTGACCTCGTCTCAATCAGTCTTATACATTTTTAACGAAAAATACAATAATTTCACATGTATAACCACGTAAATATGTTTAGTTTACAGAAGGTATGCAGCGGTGCACGGCTAAGTCACCCTTAGCCCTCCCCCCATAATATTGCACTCAAGCACACCACGTGACATCGGACACGTAACCGGCGGCGAAGGCCTATACATCGTATGTTATATTTTACAACGACTCTGATGACCAGTCGAATAATTTTTGTCGCGTTTGCTAAAAGCGTATGTATACCCACGACGTTCGCGAGTGTACACAAGCGCGGTCGTGACATTTTATTATTATTCAGACAGGGCGTGTGATGGCCACGGGTCGGCGGCGGCTGTGGCGGCGGCGGTTCCGCGGGACACACGCCCTTGTGTAGGTATACGCTATTCATTGACTGGACCCCGCAGCTGCCGCAACGCCGCCGCCGCCGTCACTATCGCTACCACTACGTCTGCCGGTCGGTCTGTCTTCCGGGCGGTCGGTCGGTCGATGGGTCGGTTGGTCGGTCAGCTTGTCGGTCGGTCGGTCGGACGGGCCGTCAGCTGTGCGTCGTTCAGCATCCCACCGCCAGCGCCGAGAGCCGAGCATGTGGAGCGATCTGCCGACGACGACGGCGGCGGCGGCAACGGATACTACTAATATATATTCGACTGCGACGACGATCGGTGCGCGCACGCGGCCTGGCTCGACGCCGCCGCCGCCGCCGCATCTATCTCTCCTACATCGCGCGCCCGAGGAGGAGGCACCACACTCGAGAGTTGTCGCGCGTACACGTCCGACACACCCTGCGTGTCCTCCGGTCGGCCACCTTGGGGCGTGGACAGTGTTCGGCGCTATTTTTTTTTATTATTTTTATTATTATTATTTATTTGTTTGTTTGTTTTATTATTCTTATTATTCCGAGCGCGTTGAAGTGTGTATATAATAATATAAGACCGTGCGTGCGTGTTCGCGTGCTCTCGTCGGGTAATCTCATCGGAAATATACGTCGTCGTGGTAAAGGTCTGACGTGACGAGCTTAGGGATCGCCGCGTCAGCGATAATAGATATACAAATTATATTATATCATTACGCACCCAGCAATAATAATTATACGGTGGCAAAAGTATACAATAGTGTGCGGGTGGCCAGGCGTGTGTGCTATTCGTCTCGATCAAACGCCGATCGTCGCCGTCCTCGTCGTCCTCTCGTCGTCGTGATCATACGGTGTCGGTGTTTCATTACTACGCGATGGGAATACACCCGAGCGCTATGCGGTCGTCGTCGTCGACGTCGTCGCACGGCGAAAGGCAGATGTCCGTCAGGTCCAGGCGATCGCAGGTATACTGGGGAGGGCATATATAGGTATTACGATGTGGACGTGTTGTACTTCGTAACATAATATTATGCGTTTGCATATTTTGTCTCTTAACGCGTCGCCAGGGTGCGGCGTGTGTGACGAAAAAAACGCTGTCCGTCGATTTGCGTCGCAGAAGAGGGTTCTTGTAGGTACGTGTTTGCGCACAGCTCTTCAAGCGAGTAATTATATGTACACGTCATATATAATGTATATAACCCGCGAGTGTCTGTGTGTGTGTACACAGATTACTTCTACGGTATAGGTTGACCAGCGAGCGAAAGTTTTTTTTTTTTTTTTGTTATTGCCAAGCCGAGGAGACCTTTGGTGTGATGTCGGAGTGTGTGTTTATGTGTGTGCGTGCGTGCGTGTGTGTATGTGTGCGCGCGTGTGTGTATGCGTGTAAGTGCGTGCGTGCGCGCGCCCGCCCGCCAAAACGGCCTTTGGCACACACTGAACGACCAACACTCTCGCCGATTTCCCCGTAATGCCGTCTCCGGTCGCACTCTTGAGCGGGCCGACCCGACGATCTCGCGTAGTAGGGGTTCGCAAAGGTGACGCGGCGCGTCGGATAGGCAATTCAGGTGCACGCGCGTCCTCCGGCACGAACGACGTCTGTACAGTACGGATATTATTATTATTATTATTATTACTATTACTATTACTACTACATTTCGGTACACTGCAGACGCGCGGGCGCCGCTGCGCGAACGTCCCCGGTCGTATATTATTTTATATTACATATCGTATGCCATTTCGCGTGTCGACTTTCGCCCGTGCGCGTATAATATATTATGCATGTAGATATGTTGTGTGGTGTGTACGTGTGTCGTACGGTTGCAGCAATGCGCGCACGCGGAACACGCGGGGAGGGGGGGGGGGTTCACTCGTACGATATTATTATGGTGGCCACGTCCGTGTGCGAGTGACGACGCCGATAAAGTTTACAACAAGATGCCATAATTCCACGTTTATGTGTGTCCGTGTGTGTGCGCGCGTGTGTGTGCGTCAGTATATTATACACGAGTTCGCGTTGAGCTTGACCCAATTGTTGTAACCTCTCCTGTAACGACGACGCGCTTCGCGTATTGCACCCGCGGCGCCGCTCGAAAGTTGCTAAAATTGTACGTTTCGTTCTGCCTTATCAATATAATATATTGGTACACTCGTTTCCGATTGGCGCGCACGAAACGTATAACAATGTAACGTCTTATCGATGGTCCAACCCCGCCGAATATGCCTACCTCGCGGGTTCAATTATGCATACAATATATTATATTAATATCGTTGTGCAGGTGTTATGATATGAAAATATATAATTACACTTCCGTATACGTTGCACAAAATACGCATAGACTGCAACATGTACATCGTAATGAAAAAAAAAAATGTTCCGTAATATATTATTATATAGGTAATATAGGTATGCTTTTGAACCGAAACGTGCGTGTGTTGGAATAAACTTAGATTTACTGACGATTACCTAACGAAACGATACCCAGTCCACGCCGAATATCGGGTGTAGGAAAGTCGAACAGTGCACGCGGTTCGGGTAGGACACTTGCATAGCTTTAACGTTACGCAACGAGCAGTTGGATGGATTTTTAATCCGATTGACGCGCGAATACATAATATGAACTGTTTGTGCGGGGAGAGGGTATGTGTACCTATGTACAATGTCCTGTTCTTCGTGGTGAACACTTATCGCGTATATTCTACGATTACACTTTTGATAACTGGACATTTTATAGTGTCAGCTGTCCCGGTTGTATGATAAAATGTAGTTTCGCGTTAAGTCGCATACAGTATTATAATTTATACTTATTATTGTTCAAGAAATGAATGCAACGCGTACGGTTTTAATTATCAAGCAACAAGTTTTCGAAAGCACTGAAGATATTATAATATTATATATTTTTCATATTATCATCGCTATATCTTATGGTTTTTTTTTTATACTTCATCGTGGAATTATGCATTTTATTATTTTCGAAATAATAGGAAAAATTTCGCTCGTTTATTCAATGGTTCTTCAAAACAACCTCTTGGACTTTGCGCGTAACTACTAACTCGACATTCGTATTATGCACACCACACCATACACAGTGCATAATATTTTTTTTATGGAATTATATGTATCATATTATATGATATTATATGTACTACATTCTTGGGCACATCATTTTTATTTTTATTATTCAACAGCACTAACACGACTATAAATACAGCAAATATAAAATTTAGATCGACGTTTGAATGTTAAACAAATATAGACAAAATATTAAATAATGTAATAAAACTTACATTTAACCTTTTTTTATACAAGGTGTATCAGAAAGATATGAAAATTTTACATTAAAATTACGTTTGAATGTGTCTGATCTTTGTGATACACCCACAATGTTTATAGATAACATACAGTCATATTAGTAGATGTGTTAATATATATTTAATGATACCACTCATTTGAGTTTTAAAGTGTTTATTTAAATTAATTTGCATCTCGATGTTTGGTATAATATTACATTTAATTTTATAATCAATAAAATTCTCATTTTTTTTTTAGTATTTCAAATAACCATAACACAAATTAAAATTAACAAAACATGTATGTGATTTTAATCATATGGGATATAATATAATTATTCATAAGAAAAAAACAAATAGAGATATACATGTGTTAAACATTTGTTATAAAATTAAATAATAAAAATATAGTATAATAATATATAATATAAATTATATAAATGTATATATATTAGATAAGTATGTATCTATAAAATTCGTAATTTTTTTAAAAATGTATTACATTTTTCTAAAGTTAAACACATCTTGTTTAAACCAAATAAGTGATATAATTTGTATGATGGCCTATGTTGCTGAGGGTCTTTATAATAATAAAGAAAAAAAAATTTGTATAGTTAAAATTCAATTTTATTTGAAAAAATTATTGAAATAGATAGCATAAAGAGATTGAATCGTTTAATTTTTTTTTCAAAAAATAAAACTATTTCAATTATTGGTTAGATTATCAAAGTGTTTCTAAAATTGATCTAAGATAAGTACGTAATTATATAGGTAATAATAAAATGTTTTGATTATTACATCGATTATTAAACAAATATTTAATATAAATTGTCATTTTACCATATCTAATAATATATTTAACCACTATTTTGCAGAGAAATCAAAGTCAAAATACTGAGTAATAATTGCTTTACACTTTGAAAAATACCATAATGAAACTATATAGATTAAATGAATACATAACATATATTGGTATGATTTCTATAATTATTTATAATAATAATTTGTCGAATATAAATTTGGTTAAAAAGAATGGTATATTAATTTTCAGTACCTATGTGTAAATCCAAAAAGTTATGTAATAAGTAGTTTTGATTTCAATTCCGTGAAAAAAATGTCTAGATTATGTAATTGCGTACAATTATTACATATGAAACTTTGAGTAGAAAACTATATTCTGTTTTGTGATGTGGACAATAACACGATATTTGTAAACAAATACAATGCATAACGGTGTGATTTATTATTATTTTTTCAGTAACATGATTTGTGGATAGCAATTTTTTTCAGGTCCTTAGTCAGGACCAAAAGCTTTTTTTTATAAATTCACAAAAATAAACTTACTATAAGCAAAAAAGTTAACATTAAAAAAAAATCATTAGATTTTGGTCAATTCTAGATGTGTATAATATCGATATTTAAGTAAACTATTTATCATCGGTTTATAATATTATTCTATTTTTAACCTCTATCATGACTTACCTATATAATTTTTGTTTTAATAAGAAACGTGAATTTTTATTGGCCATTGGACCACTCATTTTATTTGTATTCTTAATACTACATTTATGTATAATTTCCATATATATTTATAAATTATTTATAGTGATTGAACAAGCTAAAAAGCACTTTATTTTTAATATTTGATTAATGTAAAGTTAAAAATATTTAAACGCTGATAATATTGTACTCATTATATTATCATGTTAGGTGAGGTTTACAGTAAAACATAAGATATATTTTTAGTACCTCCGGGTTACTAAATGGTTGTCATTTCATTTTTGGATAATGGTTGTAAACTAATCTTCTAAGTGTAAAACGATGGACTTGGTTAAAGGCACATTTTTATAAAATTATGTTAAAATATACACTTTAATTATTAACCACTAGGGTTACCATTTTTAGAACTGTTAGGACTATAACATAATATGACAATACCACAATTATTCACGATGCAGTAAAAATTGGTTTGTTTTCATATTTCGTGTTCGAAACGTTAACCTTTATAATATAATATATTATCCTGAACATTATTTGAGCGAGACCATGATCATAAATCTTTTATGTGCGTTTATATTATTACGTAGGTGCCTATAACCTATATGGATTCCGAAAAAAAGATTTCAATTGAATGTCGGGAGGACGAGAACATTAATAATAAGTACGCGTCATAACCGAATACTATTGTATTTTCGTGTGACTACTAAAATCAATTACTATAATACATTTTTATTACCTATATAATGACGTGTAATATCTGTATTTAGTAGACGTTTTAATTCCGTACACACTATTGTGCGAATTATGTTCACACAGTGTAACGAATAAAATACTATGTAGTGAGGGCAATAAATACACCTACAATGTTTAGTAGCCCTGACCGTGATATGGTCCCGTGACGTCACGGGAACCATATATACCCCCATCGATCGTGGGCGTTGTTAAAGCATCCAGAACGATTCGCTGGGCTGCGGTTTATAAACAGCGCTATTGGGTCAGTTTTTTTTCCCCGAATAAGAAGAATTATCGAAATTGGTTCCTAATTGCTTTTGAAGAAAATGGTCTATTTTAAACGGTGCATAATATTATAATGTGATCACCATATTTTAAGAAATATGTAAAAAAAAAAAAAATGAATAAACTATTAGATTTTTTTTTAAACCTTAATTGTTATTATGGTATCTAATGGTATATCCTATATTCTATTTTAGGTATATACCTACTGCTTGAGAAAAAAAACATTTTACTTCCAATATTTTTTCATAGAATTTTTTTATTTTTACTTTTTACATTCACACAATATTATCATATTCCTTGCGTTAAAATGTTTATGGATGGAAATTATTTTGAATCAGGATTAATAGGTATTATACAATACATTAAACATCACTCGTACTCATAATTTTCAATTTTGTGATTTTTTAAAAGTTAGAATTAAATAGATTTATTAAAATTTAATATTTTATAATATTGTTTTATACACAGAGAATGGGGGATGACGGTGGAGGTTGGTGACCAGAACAGTCGCAGGGGTTGGAAATGGGCAACAAACTGAGCTCCTGCGGACCTCTAATCAAAAAATCATACAGATACGATGACGTTGCCGGACCATTTCAAAGCTCGTCGAGAAGAAGAGATGGTCATCTTCTTAGGTGATTTGAATTGAATAATAATAAGTGAAAAGACTAAAGATTTTAATAAGATAATTCAAATACTTATAAACACATAAATACATAATAGTACATAATAAAAAATTTATTTGATTACAAACGTAAAATAAACCACACACACACACACACACACACACACACACACACACACACACACACACGCAAACGTTTTAGAAGAACAAATAACGATCATATATCACCTAACACTCATATTATTTTAAATTAGATCAATTTACGTTTATTTACGAAACACAAAACTAATTATATGAAAATCAAATTATTTTTACCCTGTTGTTAAACTACGTCCAATACGAAAGAAAATGTAAACTAGTCCAATATACACAAACAACTGTCGTAAATTATTGGAATTTCCAAAGGGATATATTATAACAAACAATTAGTATGAAAACAAAAATGAATAAATCTATTTTATAATGATCTGTCAATTTCAGTCATTATTTTCTTAGATACGCCATTAAAATGGTGATTATTATCGTGGTGCAAAAAGCAGTTCTGCAGTTTATAGAGAATACAATATTTTTTTGTTTAATAAAACCCATTTAACTGTATTTATATTTTGAGTATAATTCTTTTAAATAATACTTCATTTATTAATGTAAGTAAAAAAATAAGTTCAGGCTAACCAATATTAATTAATTTAACATGTTAAAATATACTGAGTGCTCATGGAACCCATGCACAATACTGATGTGAATTTCATACTAATTTTATGAGATTTACATCATATGTATAATACAAACCTTTAATTTCACTATACTGTTCTATAATTATTTGACTCAATAAATAAGAAATAATGAATTATTTGCGTAATATACCTAAGCTTTATTTGAGATTTTTCTATTTAGCTTTTTTCGGTTTAAAGTCTTGTGAAGGACGTGGCATAGGTCATAAATTGGCTGTTTTTATTCCTATTTTGTGTTGGAAAGATCCTATTTTCAACGATTTTTCGTTAGTTATAGTTTCATAAGATAATAAATTTAATTTCTGTATTATTTCGTCAAATTAATTCTTATTTGAAAACACAATACAATCTGTTTTTTCATACAAAATAGTAAATATTTAAGTATGTAGATATGTATAATATTATAACTGAATTAATTGTTTATTTTTATTTAATTGATAAATATTTTAATAATAAAATAAAAATATGTATTGAGCAATTATTAAATTTGATACTAAATCTGTTTTGCAATAATATTGTATAATTTAGCTTATTTTTATCGAACAAAATTAGGTTTTATTTTTAGTTTTCAAATATTATTATTACCAAACCATTAACGGTTAAAAGAATTATTAATAAGTGTATAATGAATCTCTGAGATTTATGAATTTACTCGTACATGGTAAACATAAGAAGAAACAATAGCTCATGAAAACTTAAACAGTCGTAAAACATTGAAGAAGATAATTATTATTGTGTAAAGTCTGTATTCTCCCTAAAGATTCAATTGCTACGAAATTCAAAGTCACCTATTAATATTTAGTATATATTTAGTATATAACAACAATTAATATGATATTTAGAAAAGATTCGACCTAACGTTCTAGATTTAATACTACAGTTTTCAAATAGGTACACTTTTCAATAGATTATAAATTCAAACTTTAATAAAATAAACTTAACAAAGATAAATTATTTTAAATAATTTAAATTATATACATTTTTTTAATTTTCTAAAATATTAAATGAATAAATTGTGTTATATCATATAATAAAATATATTAAGTATGAAAATAATCATTAGTTTAATAATGTATAGTAATTAATAAATACTGAATAATGTATTTAAATTAACTTCATTGTATATAACTTCTGTGTATGCATGCATTACAATTTTTAGATATTTTAATTTTTATATATCCACAGAACTTAAATATGAAATATTGTTTATCGTTGGATATACTTTTTGTTTAAGTATTATATTAAAAATTACATTGATTTTGTTTTTTAATGTAAAGACGTATTACTTTTAAAAAAGTTCTCAGATAAGTCATTCGATCCATATTTCGCTTCTTACATTAACTTGGAATTGAAAATCAATGAATTTATTTTCCAATAATATTTTATAATTTTTTACTTTAAACCTTATGTTTCATATTTGTTGAATGAGATAAATATATTTTCAAATATAATTTCAGACTATGGGCTGAAGTATTTCACGTGAGTGCTAAAGGAGAAGAAATAAAATGGCAACAAATATCCGAAGATCTCGTTCCTGTAAACATCACGTGCTTACAAGATGGACCAGAGTATATTTTCCACATTACTGCTTACAACAGTCAAGTGGAAAAAATCATGGATATTCGCTTGGTTCAACCAGGTATATTAGTTTGTATATAAATGCTCAGTATATAGTACCTACAGTGAAACCTTTCGTCAGTAGACATTATATTATTATAAGGGTAGTTAATAAATATGTCTACTATTAAGAGGTTTCACTTGTAGACGTACAATAAACCCAATTTCGTTTATTTTTAGGCACAAAAATAGGGTTAGCTTCAGAATGTTTTGCGTATTGGAAAGAACCACATAGCAATGACACTTGGGGCTTAAATTTTACATCACCAATAGACGCTAAACAATTTAAAGAATGTTGTGTAAGTACAATTAAGTAGGTACTTACATGATTTGACAAAAAAAAATATTAATCTTAATATTAATTGATTTTAGACTCCAACTGTGAAATTGTCTCGAAAATCATCTTCATCGTATTCCTTAAAATTAGATACTTCGAAAAGGCAAAGTACAAAAGTGAGAAAGAAACCGCTATCGACACCAACTTCACCCAGTAGATCAAGGGAGCCACAATGTACTTGTATGACAGCTGATCAATTTAATAGGCTCAGGGCACAAGATCCGAGATACAATAAAGAACGATGTTCGTTACATTTAGGGAGGTTATAACATAAAAAATATAAATAATAATATATTTTTAGCTTCTACGTTACCGCGTTCTCACACTCGACAACTTTCACTTGGAGATGGACCTTCGGAAGCTGATAAAACATCAGTGCCCGAAGATACGTCCAAACAGACCATATCCCGAAGCTCAAATACGAGAGACAGAGAAACTGCCACGCCCGGTGGAAAATTAAACAGCACCGGAACTGGGTCACAAACAGAACAGGTAAAACAATTAAATAATGCCAATTACAAATAAAAAATATAAAAATGTTTGTATAGGGTCAACAGGAAAGTTGTAAAAGTGAAGGAGTGCAAACAATTGGTGCTAAGACTACGTCTACCACGGGCACATGCACTCCAAGAATGCCTTCCAAGGACTATTCTGAAGGGTACGTGGAGTCAGATTTATTTAAATCATCAACAGCTTCAAAAAATTCAAGAAATCAAAACAAAACATATAGAGATGATTACCGATATAGAGACAGTGAGTTATATTTCTTATTTTTTTTCATTGAATATGATAAATTTTTATCAAAATTGTATTATTTATCATCGCAGGTGTATAAAATAATATAGGCCAAAAAAAATGTATTTAAATTTAAATTAATTTGAACAATTTCTAAATAATTTAGATATGGGGTCAATGAAACGCACATTAAAACCAATGCCATCATTAGAAAGTCCTGTTACTTCACCAGAAATGAATCGAAGACGTGGATATAGCTATTACGCTCAGCCACCACCAGTTTCTACAATGGTGCCTCCTATGCCACAATGTCCAAAACAACAATCATTATCAGAACCAGAGTCAAATGTGAAACATAGAAATTCACGATTTAATAACTCAGGTAAGGTTATTATTATATAATAAATGTGTAAAATAAATTGAAAATCAATTATTGTTTTGTATTGTATTTTTAAAATTAAGGTTCCCGCTCCTCATATGACATAGGTCGAAATGGTCAAGTAAGGGATCCAAGAGGTCTTTATTTGGAATTGGATAGAAATGGACGGCCTACTCATGGTGGAGACGTTTCACCACTTTCCGATAACGTTATGTTTGAGAATCAGTGTTATGCAACGACTCCTAGCTCGAGCAATGGTAATTCCGACCAGGATCAGAGTAACAATAAGTGCATATCAGGTCCGTACGCATGGACAACAAAAAGCATGCTGGACCTAAACCGGTCAATAGATAGAAAAATAATTAGAGGGCTCTGTCGTGTATTGAAATACAGTTTTTGAGGTTTACAGTAAAATTAAGAATATAACAGGTTGTGCTTTCCATGCGTAAAATATTAATATTGAATACAAAATTATTTACTGCCATAGTGCTTAAACATTTGCAAACAAAAAAACAATAGGTGTAATAAAGTTAAAAAGAAATTATTATAGTTTTATTTTAGTAATTAAATGCACTTAAAAATACAATAAAATAAAGCAAGGAGTCAAGAAAAATTAGTAACTATAAAAAGTTAGTAGTTAAATAAAATATTATAACATTTATTTTAAATTATAGGACGTTATCAAAAACATGATAATCAAGCTACAAGTACTCCAGGTTCACCCACTAGTCGACTTTTACTCGAATATGAGATGCACTTACGAAATACTTTAGCACGTGGTATGGATGCTGAGAGTTATAGCTTGCACACATTTGAAGCACTATTAACACAGAGTATGGAAAATTTAGGTAACTTATAGTAAAATTTGTATAGACTAAACGTTTATACCATGGTTATGTTTCTAGAAATGGCAGAAAAGTTGCCTCCATTAAATTCAAGAAGTCCGTATCCTATGAGAAGGCGTTAGTATATTAATGATTCTACAATTTATTATTATGTACTTATGTATATCGGTATTTATTAAAATTATTTGATTGCCATATATTTTCAGGACCGATGAGTGCTGGAGGTAGCTTTAATAGATCATCTACACTTCCACATCGAATCGAAAGATCATCCAGTGCTACGAGAGAGGGTTATTATAGTGATAGACAAGATGCAGCAGCAAGAGAAAGAGACAGAGAACGAGGTTACTTATCTGATCATGCACTTTCTAGGTAAAATTTAACTGAACAAGTAACACCTGTGTACCTACCTATAACAATTAACAACTACAGCAGTAAAATTATATTTGTAAAAACTGATTTTAAGACCAGAAAAAAATAAAACTATCTAAACAGGTACTCAAAAAAAAATAAATATTTTTTCAAAATATACAAATGGATTCAAATGTAATTTAACTCACAACCTCATAATATATTTACTTTAAAAGTTAATTGGTAGTATAATTTATTATTTAAATTAATTCCATCGAAAACTGAACAAGTTAAAAATTACCTTCTATCATATTTTAGGGTTTTCAATTAAAATTAGTGTGGAAATTACATAAATAAATCTACCTTACCTACCGTTATTTTCAATGCGCATTAAGTTTTTAAAAACAGTTTTAATTCATAAAAACTTGTAACTGTTATGTTAGATATTTATAAATTATGATTTATTAGTAACATATTTAACATATTATGTAACTAAGAAAGTGTAACCTATTAGAGAAATTATTCTATAACATACTGCATCCTAGGATATAATTATATTAAAAGTTAAAAATTTAAAATTTACAAGCTATATTATTATTACCTTAGTTAAGTTATTATCCTTATTACTAAGTGTTTTTATTAAAAATAATATATGGTAATTAATATTTTGGGAAACGACTGAAAATTCTAAGATTCTACATTCCATCAGAAAAAAACACAGTAATAATGATTCAGGAATGGAAAAAATACTTTAAAAATTATATTTAAATATGAAATACAAAATACCAGGTATTAACATTAAATCTTTTTTGGAATACTGAAGTCAGGAATTTTTACAGAAAACTAGTTTTTCAGTTAGACCAACTGCGATTCAAAAACAAATAACTGTAGAGTTTTGACAATTTCAATAAACGTTTACATATGAATTTTCAAGAAATGAATAATTTTTTTTAAATCTTTTACCAATTTTTCAGCTATTTATGTACGATAATATTTTTGTTTTGGTTGAAAATCTTGAAAATACAAGGGTCCTTATAAGATTATGTTGTTAATACCCAAATTAAAAAGATCACAATTACGTAGAAACAATTTTTTTTATAATCTTTTGAAATTATATTTTTTACAATATCGTCAACATTTGCTAGGCAATTGGGTATTCTGTTTTACCTAATTCAAAAATATTTTTCGTGAGGACTTGAGACTGTTGCGTAATTATATTATTATATTTTACTATAGGTACACATTGACAAAATATTTAGATTAATTTTCAGCTATTGCCTATATATTTTATACCACGCACGGCACTAATCTATTTACACCGTTATAGGTAAGTCGGTTTGGCTCAAAAGTTAATAACAATAATATATTATGTATAAATATAAAGTACTAAAAAACTATTAGAATAATTAATAATATATCAAGTAAGGTGATTTCAGCAAAAATAAATTCAACCTACCGTTTTAATAATAGTAAAATCAATTGCTATGGTAGGTAGCAATATAAAATATATACAAATAATACAAGTATAAATATAGAATAAAACATACTTAGCAATATAGGCTGACAAACCGTCTTCGCTTATAACTGATTTTTTACCTTTATAATTATTTAACATTGAATTTAAATTGAACACATTATTTACAGTGACTTATTCAATGAGGTAGTACACTTGACACTTACTGTACAGCAGAGCTATAGTACCTAACCTAACCTACTTGTCCGCTGTTTTAGTTTGTATTATAATATTAATAATAATAATATATTGATGTATATATGCTTATAATCATTATAATATATACACTCTGTTAATACCTAAATTAATGTTAAATTATTACTTATTCTAAAAGGAAATACCATTTTTGATGATCATTGCAAATGATTCATGAATATTTAAATTCATTGAATAATATTTTCTACTAAAGGTTAAAAATATAAAGAATGACGAATAAACTGGATTAGCTAATGATTCGTAAAATTTAATCTATGAGTAATTTAAGTTTATTTGTTAGAAAAGATATAATTAATTGATTTATCATATTATATTTATATTAATAAAAATACAATTGAAGTATCAATTTGATTACTAGGAATATACATAGGATCTCATCATTCTTCATAGTACTCAAAATCAAATATAAATATATATTTTGTTTACTATATTTTTCAAAAACCAAAGTAATATAGTTTACTTATTATAATCTTTCTAGTTTTCATTTTTATTTAGAGAATACTGTAATGTATACTAAAAATAATATGAGTATTTTTCGTTAGTTACACTATGCCTTCAACCATGGTTAAATAAACTAACTAACATAGCATACATAGTTTATCTAACCATATTATGCAATGTAAATTTTGAGCAGTTAATACAATGAAGGCATAGTGTAGCTAACGAAAAGTACTTATATTATTGATGTTTATTACAACACGAGATATACCCAAATCATTATAAGATAGTAAATACATACAGTACATATAATACATACGTAGGTACAAAATATTTAAAGTAATAGAGTTGATGGATCTTTATTCGCTATACTCATTAGTCTATGTAATGGTTGATTTTTTGAATAATCGGTGTTGCATATAGGTAAAGAAAACAAGTATATTATATGACGTAGAAACACTAGACACTCGATAATAGAAAGCATTGAAAATAGCATATGGATATGAAATACAGGAAGAATAGATAAATGTCAGTGGTGTTGGTGTATTACTAAGTTGTCTTATCAGTACGCGATAATATATTTTATGCTAACCGTAAACAAAACATAAAATGAAAAAAAAATAATATTACAAGTATATAACAACTAACAAGTACCTATATAACTCTATACAAGATAACGATTGACTAAGAATGTGTTTGCATTTAAAACATAACGTTTTTTGATGATTGATCACGTTGACCGACGACCGTCACGTAATAATCTATTGTTATAATTTCAGCAATAGATGTGCCAACTGTTGGAACGAATCCGCTCGAGCTCAATGGTTTAGACATAGTGACGGATGGCGGTGCGGATCTTCAACCATGGGGAGCAGTGCATCGAATGCTGGTATTCCGTACGGATCTTTTGACGGACATCATGCCCATCATCACATTCCAACAGCGAGGCCTAACAAAAGATCGGCTTGGGAATCTTTACCGTCACTTCGGCATGAAAACAGTGTTATGACAGATAACGGATACAAATCTAATAGAAATGATTTATTCGAACAAAGGTAGTTAAATTAATAATTACAATAACTATTCTGATTTCTGACATTTCAAGAAGTTATTTTCTACACAGTTTTATTCAAATTCATTAGATTGCATTTTACTACATGGTTAAGAAAATAAATATGTTCTATGGTTTGATATCAAATCAGAGGGCTAAATTAACAACTAACAACCATACACTACGGATAACTATAATTTTATACTAACTATACGGTGTATGCCAACTGTAAAGTTTCAAGAGTAATGAAAATAATTCGTAATAATATAATATAGTTTTCTTAAAACTAAAAAGGTTAATAACCTTAATAATTTTATACGATTATGATGTCCAAAAATACTCTCGATTAAGTAGAGAAATTTGTGTTATAATAATTGTGAACTGTATAAAGGCCGCCCACGGTACAAAAATATGAGGGTTAAGATCATGTTATTGACGACTACATTTTTTTGTAAAAAGTAGATAAAAATGAATATTTATTATATTTTTGTCTTATCAACTTGGTAGAATTTTGTTAGTCACGACGATAATGGTTTCGAATTCTAAATTAATTTTTCTTTGTTAACTACTTTAATTTATTTTTAATTTTTTTTGCTATATACATAATTCTAAATTATTATTTTTTTTTGTACAATTTTCATATCTATATATAAAAATGAACGTTTGTTTGTTCATATTATATAGGACCGTTATAAATAAAAGTTATGTCAATAGCTTTCTTGATACTTGGAGGGTGTTTATAGCTTATTTTTCAACCCTTATAAGCAGCTAAAGCGTAGTTTACACATGAATTTTTTTTAGCTAACGAAAAAAGAATATTTTTTTTTGGTTACTTAAATAGTAACCATTGGTTACATATTATATTATTTTTATAATTGGTAGAAATATGGCCTAATATACATTTTCTTTACAAAATATATTATTTATAAAAAAAAAAAATTTTTGCAAGAGAAATGTCGGGTCGACATTGGTCACAGATATATGAATTTATATACAAAAAGGGATGTTGGTTTTAACAAAAGTTATTAGATTCAAAAACTACTGGATCGTTTTCAATAAAGGTTGTATCAATAGATTTCTTGAGACTCGGAGGGTACTTATAGCTTATTTTGTTAACCCCTATAAGTAGCTAAAGCGTAGGTCACATATGAATTTTTCTTCATTTTTTTTTCGTTTATTTGAATGAATGCGCCATTGGTTACATTTTGTATTACTATTATAATTAGTAGAAAGATTGCATACACATATTTTTACAAATACATTTATTAAAAAAACGAAATCCTTAGCACGGGCTACGTCGGGCAGGACAGCTATATAGTTCTATATAAACGTAAAATATGAAATTTAATAACAGCTATTATTTTTCAAGGAGCAAAGTGTATGAGAGGTTTATATACTAAAACAATAATCGACTGATATCGATAAAAAAAACAATGAGAATATATTTTCAACTGAAACAAAACACTAAACAGAAATTATAGATAAATAGATTATAATAGATAGTCAGCTAATACAGATGTTTCTAGTCGAGTTATATACAAATGACGAATTATATGCAAATCCACAGTTTTTTACTAATTGGCCCCAAATTTTGCACACATATCAGTTGGATCCCGGACGGGTTGTAAGAATAGGTATTACCTAGAATAGAAGGTATGAGTAACGGCTATCATAAACATAATATAATAGGTAAAGTGTTCCTACAGCTTATCGAATCAAAAAATACTCGAGTGAATTTGACGATACGTGGAAGGTTCAGATCGGGGTGGTCCAACCTTTGGTAATACGTAAGCCAATTTACGCATATTTTATAAAAACTAGCGGGCCGCCAAAATAAATGAATATCTGTATTCGTATATTATAACAAACATAATATAATAAAATACACGAGTTGTTAGATTACAGAATGCGTATAGATTAGTACTGCCATCATGCCATATTCCAACTCCTCAGTTTTTTTTTAATTCATCACACTTATATACAATGAATTTATTGAATATATGTACTACATAATATGTTTTCTAAACAGGGCCCAATAAAAAAGGCTTTGAGGGCCCCTGGTTTAGATAATATATTGGATTTATATTGGTTTACCCGATAAGAGTATAATATTAAAACCATAACCTCATAATCGTTTATTTCTATTTGTAATTCGTTACATATAATAAAAAAAGTTACTTATTACTATCTACTGCAGGTGAATTTCCCATTTTTGTTTCCTTCTAGGGAAACACCGGGTAATACAGATAGCTATAAATAATATTAAATATATATAATATCGAAAAATTTAATTTTTCGAAGAATTAAAAACAACACATTTGAAATTTAAATTTGAAAATTATACGTCAATGTCTAGTTTTTTCAGTAGATATAGATTTAGTAAATTTATAATTGTTTATTTCACATCCATTTGACGATTCAATGCGTTTCGTGAAATGGATAGAAATTTCATCCACGTTAGAAATCATTCATAATATATTAAGATAGACTAAATTAGCTCATAGTTATTTAAACTATGTGATCAACAAAAATATAAAACAATTTCGGACATGGTTCAAACTAATCTCTAAACTTTTCTGGTATCTCTAAAAAGAATCTCTGACTTTTTTGTAAAAATCATTTGAGTAGTTTTCTGAGTATATAAACCACAACCATAAAAATTACATTGGCTTTTATATTATATTATACGAATAGTAAAATACTAGTCACTATATATAACAATTTATATTTCAGTTATTTTATATAATGATATTAAAATATTAATTATTCTTGTGAATTAATTATGACATCTATTAATTATTTTCAGGATGTTTGAAAGACAAGATAGTGCTAGGATGGATTATATGGCTGACAGAGAGGCCAGGCATAGCTTTAGCGGAATCACACAACAGACTTCTGTCGAAAGCACGGATTCTCGTCTGTGTTACCTTACATCGTCAGAGGTGAGTGAATTCTTAATCAAAAGTAGCTAGCTTACAAAATACATATAGGTTAAATTACCAAATCAATTACCAAATCCAAAATTATATAAACATACATAGTATGTTTTATATTATATTATAAAACATTATTAATTTTGAATTTGTTTTAAGTTAGGTAGGGAACCGGGAACCTATCTTTGATATTAGAAACAATAATAGCTATACAATTGTTTACATATGGTATTCGTTAGCGAAATGCGAACAAAACCATTCAAATATTGAATTTGTTGATTATTAGCATTGATTATGAATACCTACAGATTATTTGATACATACCAAATTGGTTCTTCATATTATATTAATGAGAAATAATTAACAATATAAGAATTAGTGAGCTTTTATCTGTTATACCTATTCACCATGGAATTAATGAGGTTTCCTATTTTTTAATAATACAAAACCCTTACACCCCCAATCAAAATGTTTGTAAGATATTTTTAGTTTTTTTTTTTATAAAATTATTAAAGTAAATTACGTTTTTTAATTGGTGATAAAATGTATCTAGATACTTTTAGTATTTTCATGAATCAGTTGACTCAGTTCTCAGTAACTTTGTTAACTTCTCTGAGCATCCAATTAACAGACTAACGATGTTCAAATAATATATACATAGTCGAATTGTACATAATATATACCTGATATAGATTGCATTAAGTTCCTATGTATATATTATATAATGTAGGTACATCACGTATATGATCACAGTTATTATTATTATTATTCAAAATAAAGACATTACTTCTAAAATGAGAATAGTTTAAATTTAATATTACTTCTGTAGATTTATGAAAATTAAAGAACTGACCATTCTACTTTAATTATGTTGAAGTGAAACTTTTTTTAACGATATTAATATATCATGTATTAATAATAAAAACTATTCCATCATAACTCATAAGTCCAAAATTTACATTTGGATATATTTAATATCTATTCACGTTGAATGTACTGTAACATAGCAACTGTGGAACTTCATAATGTGATATAATAATTTAAATCATATAGAGTTTATAATATGTTATATGCAATTATAAAATACTAGACATTTACGTTAGTATTTGATCGAGTCAACGTAATTTTGAAGATGACCATATAACATACCATTTTTTAATTTTTTTTTAATTACACCGAAAAACCAAAATCCATTTTGTATAAATTTTATCGTTGTCTGTAATTTTGTTTTATTTTTTTCCGATTATATTGAAAAGTAATTTGAATTTTAAATGATTACCTTCCAAAGTACCAACAAGACCCAATTTATTATCAGAGACCACTTTCAAAGCTGATGGTTGAAACATTTTTGATGCACCTAAAGGTGGTATCGAACACACATACACGCTCACACACAAATCAAATCATTGTCATCAATACGCATTTATCGCTCGGTTCAAAATCTAAAATACAATTATCAGAAGATAGTTTAAAATAAAATTGAATTCAACTCTTTACTTTTGACATTATAAAGTGAACTAGCTCTTTTACTACTTTTGTATTATAGGAAAGCGAGTAAACATGGTGATCAGTTGGCAGTTTTGTATATTACATACTTGTAAACCTTAGTGTTTACCGCCAAACGCAAATCGACGTATTATATATTATGATGTAAACCAAAAAGTGATTTAAAATAAAACAAGCATCATTAAAGTGGTAAAATATGTGATAGTTACATATAAAAATAAGTACCTATACCTACACACAACAATATAATGTATAGTTGGTAAGTAATTGAATTTAACTAACGTATAATATGGATTAATGACATATATTTGTCTCAATAATCCATTTCAGATTTAATATAATAAAGCACGCATACCCCCCTCCCCCCTACCAGTTTAAAGTAATTGAAAAAAAATTGTACGACTCGATTTTTGTTAAAAATCTGTATTTAAAAAAACGGATTTAATTATTGCATAATATTTTTTAATAAAACAAGCCCTATTGTTATTGAAACATTTCATACACTTTCGCATATTTTTGTGGTTAACCATACCTACCAACTATGTATTGTAATTTTTGGTTACAAGCTATTAGGTAGTTACTATATATTATAACCGTTGATTTGTATTTCAAATCGATTATTTACGTTGTGTAAATTTTTATAGAAATATCTTACACTATACACACAGAATTATATAATCAACAGAAACATAATACGAAAATCTCAAGTATTAATAAAGTTGGTCGTTTGAAAATGTAAATTATTGTCTCATCCATAATATTTTCAAACACAGATAAAATGCATATCACGTTATTATTATATATACTGTATGCAAAGTGGTTACACGACGGCTTATATTTTAATGTTTAACGAATCCCGTCTGCGGAGCGTTTAAGATACACACGAACAAAACCCAACTGTACGGGAAAGAGATAGGCACCCCCACATATGCCGCGGAATATACTTAAAATGTAAATTTTGAAAAAGCGCGTCACACGACGTTCGATAATATTAACACTTAACACGGCCAGTACCCACCACCGCATACATGCACATATTATATTTTTACGGTTGAAAATGTCTCTACAAAACGGTTGTTACATCAAAGCGATGTCGGTTATTATTTCTCGGTTCATTCTCAACGACGTGTGTATAATAATATAATGATATACATTTAAAAATACACATTTTCTTTTACTAATTGACGAATATTATTATTGCCAAACATCACACGGGAACGTGAAAAGGCATTTCTCGAGAGCGTTCTCTTTCGATGATTATTTATATTATTATTTTACTCGGTTTTTATTTCCTCCAGTCGCCCACGCTTATTAGTGTGTCGATATCCGAGAACCTTTTCGCGTTTCATTATTATTATTTGTATATAAATACATACCTATATATGTATATATATATATATATATATTTATAGTACAATGTATATGTATATGAAACACACACTCAAACGCGTACACGGTCCTTTTTTTTTTCTTCCACTCGGCAAACGCATGTATACGGATTCAATACACATTTCTCGTCGGGCCAATTCCTTTTGATGTGTTACACCAGAGGGCGCCGTTCGGGCGCCGGGACGCTGAAATACGCCCTCGTGATACACCCGCGTCCGCTAGTCCGCTAATGGAAGCTGAACGATCGCGTCGCGCTCCCCGGCAGTGTACTCCGCTCGGTACGGTTGCAACAACACCAGCGCGTCGTCGTCGTTTCAATCGCACACCGTAGCGCACCGAACGGTACACCGTGAGTACACAGCACGCAGCTCCGTAACGACCGCGGGACGGTAATGACGTCGACAACAATAATTATTCGCCCGCCGCTGTCGGTACGGTGGTCGTCGTGAACCGCGAGCGGCCGTCTTCCGTGTTTTTATCTCGGATAGAACGATACACGTCGAACACGGTACGCTAACGTTTTTCGAGCACGGACCGAGCCAGCGATCGACATGCGTCGCCACGTCGTCATGCGGTTGTACGGCGACGATATCGTAGCGGTGCTCGTCGTTTCGGCGTCGTCGTAAAGCCGACACCGCAGCCACCGCCGCCGCCGCCACGATCGACTGGGCCAGTGCCGCCGCCGCCACGAGGTACGAAAATACTACGATATTATAGTACGGCGACGGACCGCGATACCAACCAAAGGCGGTCGTGGCGACGATGGACGACCAGGAGGCGTCGCTATGGTGTTATTGTTTGCGGTGCGCCCGGCGACGGCGGTCGGCGCGTGCCAACTGCCGAGCGACGGCGGTACAGCCGAGCGGCGTGCACCACAACTGCCGCATTGCGGAATAACGGCAGTCGCCCTGTCCGCCGATGAAAATGGTCGAGACGAACCGGCCGAAACCGCCGTTGGACGTCGCCACCGCGGCGGCCGACGTGAACTCCTCGCCGCAGCAGCAGCAGCGCGAACACCAGCAGCACCGCGAGCACCAGCTTCAACGTGAACACCACCAGCAACGTGAATACCTGCAGCAACACCGCGAACACCGGCAGCAAAGTGAACGCCAGCAGCAACACTGGCACCAGCCGCCACAGCACCGTCCGCCGCAGTCGCGAAACACCAAGACGGTGCACTTCGAGACGGACGTGTTCCGAGACGTCACTGCGGCCGACTCAGCGGCGGCCTGCACCACGTCGAACTGCACTGCCAGCGTCACTAGTTTGCCCGACCAGTTCGACAGACACGTACAACAGTTGTTCACGTTTATCGGAACAGCTCTGAGCGGAAGTCACGATCGCTGTTGTAGCGACGACGACGACGACGACGACGACGTGGACGACTGCAGTGACGGTGACGACAGCGATTGCGTAAGCGACGGATTTTGCGGTGGCTGCGGTGGCGGCAACGATGGTGACGACGACTACGAGGACGGTGACGACGACGACGACCGGAGGTCGGTCAGCGACAGCGAGACGGTCAGGAGGAGATCGGCGTCGTACCGGAGGCGACCGGCGTCGGCAGAGGCGCCGTCGTTCTCGCGTGGCGCGCGTACCATCAGTTTCGAGCGCGACGTGGACAGAGGCAACACGCCGTTCAGGCACAGGCACTGCAAAACGACGGCTGTCACGTGCAACAGAGTTTTCCTCAAAAAGGTAAATGCTTGGTGGATTGTAGTGTTCGTCGTGGGTTGCGGTTGGCGCGCGAGAGGGTTTATATGGTTGAGGGGGGAGGGGGGGGGGGGGTGGTCAGGTATTGTTTTTTTGTATCGACCGTTTCGCAGTACCTATTCTAACAGTACAGGTGGCCTACGGCTTACGAGTCTTTTTTTTTTTAAAAAAACGCATGCCTATAATATTATTTATAGGTAGGTGTTCAAAATTGTTTCGTACATTATTTTCATTCAAATATTCGCCCGACAGATATTTCGTCCACGCTTTTGTCGGACCTCCAACGTATTGTGAACTTACGTTTGTCGGTGAAAGTTCAATGGTGATTTTTTAACGACCAACCAAAGTTTTCGCCACACGCCGTCGTTATAAAAAAAATAAAAAAAAAAATAAAGTTGGTGGCGCAGAGTCGGTGACGACAACGTCGACGCCGCGCCGCCGTCTCGTCGCAAATCACGGTTGACGGTGTGACGGCGAGGGGTGGCCGGTAGGGGAGGCAATTACAATGTGGCATTTTGTCCGGAAATTAAAAACGTTTAATAGAAAAGCCTTTTCTATTCCACCCCGCCGGATGCCTCACGCGGCCGGAACTAAAACAATAGGGACATTTGTAATATTACAACCTTTCGCCGTATATAGCTAAGGGTATTATTACAATGAAAATGTCGAGATTAGAGTATTTTTCGTTTTTATTCTCTGTTATTTTACTACACCTTTTACCTGTTATTATTATTATTATTTTTTTGACTTTGCCGTGTTATTTACTTTTTCAAATAAATTCGTGGTAAAGCGAGGGGTACCTATATTTGCCATTGTTGTTCGGCATCGAATATAATATGATTTATAATATTTTTATTTCATATATTTTTCCAAACGAAATTAATTTATACATATTATACAATATTATTATTATTGTCTGTGTGAGTCTAAAAATCTTATTTGAACGTATTTATTTGCTTCAAATCAGACTGATCAGATTTTACACCTGATAGCCGAGTGTTATTTTGCATCGCTATGTATATACAATGTAAAGTTTGTGTGATGATTTCATGATTTGTGTATCTGAATCATATTTTATTCATTTTTTTACTCAAATCACAACAGCCGATCGTCAACAATATAACGTACATTTTTAATTCTGATATACATGTTACTTTAGTTCAATTTTATAAAAAAATTGATGTTATTCATTATTTGTTTGCCTTTTACACTTGACTGTAACACTTGACGATATATTCGTATGTGGTGCTAACATTTTTGTCATTAAATGCAGATGTTTTTACACCAGTGATTACTAATCAAATGTAAAGTGAAGTGGAAAATATCATTATTTGAGAGGACGCCACAACTGCATATATTGTCTCCGTCTTACAACCGTACAGCTTAAAAAATTGACGTTAAACAGAACCAATAATGTTTGGCTAGCTTTATTGTTAGAGCGTGAATTGATTAATTTTTATAAAACACAAAGGGGAGAACGTAATTTATGTTCTGGGTCGATTTTTTATTTATGATTCATCAGTAAATTTTAAGCGAGTTTTGAGTGCACAAAATATTTCAATTTAAAAATGTTCGTGACACGTATTTGGTTTATTTTGAAATTTAAATAATGGATCTATCTCTTATATTATAACGCAGAACTCCGAACTTTTTTGTATTTTTTCATTATTAAAATCTTATAACGATTAAATTATTTAACTAAAAAATATGCATTGAAAAATAAATTAGATCATTTAACAGCATTAAGTGATATTCAATAAAAACTATCGGAATAATGTTTCAAATATCATATAATCTGTTTTTACTTGTTAATGGAAAGTATGCAGCTTTTAAATTATTAGATTAATTGATTTTTAAAAGTGTAGCCGCTATTCAGTGTTCAACCAAGAAAATATTTAATATTCACCACGTAGCTTTATTTTTTGTCCTCAATAATAAATTCACATTTACATATTTTATTCAATTTATGACAGTTATATACATACCTACATCGTTTATTTCATGAGCTTATATTATGATGAAATAAACAAATGTATAAATAACGCGATTAAACTATATTCCAGAGTTAAGATCAAATGTGTAAACGATAATAATTATACGTTTGTTTTTGTATTTCGTCTGACTGCAACATTATTTAATGGGACTACTGATAGGGTCGATGCGTAACAAAAACGTAGTAAGTAACCACCTACTCGAGTCATCGGTATATATTCTCATTCAGCATATGAATGTCAAGAGAAAATAAATACTTTATCAATTCAACCGTTTCAAAATGTGATGATGGCTCGTTTGGATGAATAATTTAAATCAGTGATTTATGTGCTTAAATGTGTATATAATGTGACTTATTAATCATACTAAACGTAGGTACGTCAACATTTTATCAGACAACAAAGTACGTATTAATATAGATAGTATTGAAGATTCTAAGCGTCAGCGTGACATATTTAATAGGGCAAATTTATTTTAATCAACTTAATCCGTAGCTTTTACGCGAAGGTGCCTTTAAAAAGCGAATTCATAGTGAACTACAAAATTTCCGTAAATGTCAACATTCGTGTTGTAACTAGAGAATATCATGAAATGTCTTCTTATATTATATGAACTGGGGAACGGTGCTAATTAAGGTGCACTTAATTCATATTTTATTTGTCGAAATATTGTCTTTTGATTTTTCATAAATGGTTTTGAATATTATAAAAACTCTCCTCTTTATTTACTATGTTATTGCGAAACTGAACTAGAAGCTATACTTATTTATCAGGCTTTATTAAACTACCCTAAATGTTCTTCTTAGTGTAAAAATAGCTTATTGTCTTAAATTTCTATATACATTTCTGTGTAATTTTCCATTTTTTCCATTCCTTATGTTAAACAACAGAAAATTAATTATTTAAGTTTTACTTTTAAAACGATATTTTTTACAATGGAGGTCTAAAAATTGATTTCCGATATCATGAAACCACTGTCAGTTGCACAGAAACCATTTAGAAATTATAAATATCTTCTATATAGGTACATAGTGATGCTTTTGCTGGTGACGTAAAAATAAAATAATTTACAGTAGTAATAACTTACAATACCGTATACTGAAATATGTTTGTAATCATTATGAACAATAATTTTATAGACATTTTATCAAAGTTGATAAATATATATTATTTGATTGATCATAATACCTTAGTTTTTTTTGAAATGTGTTTTTAATGTTGTTTAGTTTAATTAATTTAAAACAACATTACATGATAATATGATGTTTAATGTTTCTGTCACGTAAACGATTATAACAATAATAAACAGCTAATTGTCTCGATCTAATACTGATACAGATATTAAATCGTTCTGTCGTCTCATAAACAACTTAGTATAATATATATTAAAAATATACCAAAAATCTTAGCGAGGTAAATATTATTAAATTAAAAAATCTTACCTTATGATGAATTCGGAAAAACGCACCGCATGAGTGTAGTGTATCTGAAATGCCTACCCAGAACGCCGTGTTATCATAATTATATTGCAATATAATATTATTTTTACGTCCTATAAGTAAAAAAAAAAAAAAAGATTATTGAACATTATTAAAAATTGGAATACGGCTGAAACGACAGAGCTACGACCAAAATATTCGAGTAGTAAGCAAATTTGTTTATACTTTTTGTTTTAATGGATAAGGAGTTTTGTGTGATTTATTTAGAATTTTAAAAATATATATTTAAATAAAAAAAGTAATAGCGTTTGGTATTTAATTATATCCGAATTCTAGTACCTATAAGCCTTAGTATCGTGTAATATATAGTTCGGACTTAAAATAAATATTTTGATATATCCTGGAATTCAGTATAAATAATTCAAGGAATTTTAAAGTTATGAACTAAGAAATACATTACAACTTAATTTGAATATCAAAATTTCATTAACACGGAAAACGGTTTGCGAACGTTTCATATCTTAAACATTTTAACGGTGTTGTACTATTAAGTTTTAATACTAATGAAAATGTTGTATTTTTGGCTTAACTTTAAAAACATTAAAAATGCATTATCATCTTTATAGTATGCGTAGTGCGTACTGTTATGATTAAATGTGTATGCATATTTAAAACATTAATATCCTTATATAGTTTATCTCTATACAGTCTAGAGTCTATGGTAAATTTATTGTAATAAAATCAAATATACATATAAATTTCATTGCGATTGTTTATTTTTATCAGTCGTATATTAAATAATTATTTTGAATTAATAGTAGTTATCACGTTCTAGCGTATTTTCGATAGTTAAAAACATACTTTAACATGGTCAACATTTTGTCTTATATTTTAACCAATGTTTATAGAAAATACAAACAAATATATATAAACAACATCAATTAACCTTAAACTTTTTACATAATATAATTCTATAATATAATAATAGGTCGTAAAAGTGTAATAAATCTAACCATTATTTAATTATATTTAATCATTTATTATACTCATTAAATTAATTGTATTGTTGTTTTCTTTTCAGTTTAATGCACCTCTACTTTTATTGTTTATTCGGTTAAATAATTTTAATTTTTTTCAAGACTGAACTACCCTTACTTAAAAAATATTATGTAGTAAAATAAAAGTAATTTAAAAAAAATATATTACTAAAATAAAATAATTTATTTAAAAATAATTGATCTGATATGATTACCCTCTTAGTTTATGTACATTAAAATGAAACAGTAAAAAAACAAGAATAACAATAAAACAAAAATAATCATTGTATTTTTATTTATCAATGTTAGGGTTTTATATTCATATTAAATTTTATTTTTCTTTCATTATGAAGGTAAATATTAAATGAACAATACCATTAACTATTAAGTATACTAATCCTTCTTTACTTGATACTTAGTGGATAATGGAACGTTTTTGGTATTTTTACATAAATCAATACTTTTATTATTATAATTTTTTTTTTAATGTATAACGACATTTATGTTATAATCATAGATGTTTTATATTTTAATAACTTACCCTTTATTTTAATGTCATATTAATGACTCTCGGCCAAGTTTAGGTGTACCGAATTCTGACCAGATGCTCTTTTTTTCTTTTGAGCCATGCGATTTTTGGTTGTACGGCTTCATTTCTAATCCGACCCAACCGAACACTACTTCACCGTGTTATGTTATTTAGTACGTCTGCGTGGGGAACTGAATTGTCAATGGTGGCTAAACAGTTTTTAAACGCATAGGTATATGCAGTTGCTGGTTGTATAAATAAGGTTATAATATAGTCACGGTGTCGGATAGGAAGCTGTGAACTAGTCTGTAGACCTTGGTACACAGTGGTTCTAGATTATGGTAGTTACCAGATATAGACCAGTGGTGACTCGCTGCAGGCTACATACGTCACGCATATCATTTTTTATCTGGCCTGTGGTACATTTTAAAATTTAATAACCAAAACTTTGAAGATAAAAATTACTTCATAATATTAACGCGTTTTAATATCTATTTATAAATGACCTACATTGTTTGTAGAATGTATGGATTATGGTTATAGATTCTTATCTAATATTTAACTGCAGCTAAATTACAAAAATTATATGTCAAACTATATTGTGTGTCCATAGCCTATAATAGTAGCTATAATAGATTTTTATTTCATTATATCAGTTTTGTCGCATCGGTCGTATCACGAAGTCGTGGTTTGGATCGTCCGTAAATATTTGTTTCGCTTTATAGAAAGCATTGGTATAGGCTCCGGCCCTCTATAGATTTTAAAGTTCTAAACATTGGCCCTCTAGTATAACTTCGAGTTTCCCAACCCTGGTATATATCTATATGTAGGTATGTGCATACACATACAGACCTAGGTGAACGTGCACAAACTGTGGCGGTGGTGGAGGTGTGCATTTGCGTCAGAAGTCCCGAGACGTGAACGAATATTGATGTGAAGGTTGAATGTGTGTCATCGCGGTGCGTGATGATTCGGTGAATATTTAACGACTGCCGACCCGGAGGCTCTGATGAATCCCTCGAGGCTGTGAATTCCTCCTCCCCCCACACACTGACAATACATAAACAGACACACGCACACATCATGTAGTACATCACTACTGCGACACTGCGCGACTGCGAGCGATGTATGACAGCCAAGGTGATAGATTTTTCAGTCAGACGACATTATTAATATTTAGACTCGGCTGGAGGTGAATATACCGGTATACGGTATACGACCGTTAAACGTACAAATGCACAACCTATATATACGCGACTTATGTCATATTGAATGCGTGTGTTTGCAGTGTGATGTATAATATATAATATGACATGAAATATGTTTTATTATATTTGTATATGCACTGCAGCTCACTGTGGATTCACTGTATTCAAGTTTCCGGTGGAGGTAGAAATAGCGATTTCGTCCGACCGTCTATCACAAATGTTTACTCGCTCCTCTAGAATATGGGTACCTACGAAGGCGTGGATATATACCGTGTATCCGCGGAACCAGGAAACACCGTGTTACTCCATACGGACCATCAATCCTTATGTACATATTTATGAATTTGGTTTGTGGAACATAAAACAAGAAAACAAATAGCTAAAAAATGTTGAAGTAATTTAGATGTAACAATTTGAGATTTTTTTTTAAATGTACTTACTTGCAAAGAAAGACTTTTAGAATAGATGTGCTAATTTTAAAAATAGCTTGTGTTACACACGCATAGAATACATGAGTTAAAAACTCTACTAACTCGGGGTGCAATATCGATGTCCCTGCAGTAATCTGCGGGATTCATGTTGCACAAACCGACTTCAAAACTATGTACGAGATAGTTACTGAGTTATAAAGACGTGCTCCCTGTTTCAGAGGATACTCGGTATTAAAGGTGTTTGAAAACACCAGTTAAACTATAATATAGGTTATATAGCCATAAATGTAGTTAGACACTATATAATATAATATTATATCGTATTATCGTATATTATGACCGCTCGTCGACCCTCGTCCGTATATATTCTGAGCTCACGATATTTGTGCAAACGGGACTGCGAAACAACAACAGGAAACTGTCCCGCCAGCGATAGTGTGTAAACAGCTCACCGTTTTTTTTTTTATTTTAATAACGGTGCAATGTTGACAGTTTGCATTGTAATTGATAAAAAAAAAAATGTATTGAAAATAACGTAAAAAAGATACGTATACAAAACATATAATAATAATATAAAATGTACATATACCTGCATGTATCCGAATAGTTCTAAATATAGGGCACGGGGAGAGGGTTTACATTTAATAACATATAATATGTACCATTAATACCTCCGCAGAACCGTTGAAACTATAATCCTCGGGAACACCCCTATCCCAGCACACTGTCCGATAACCGACACATGAGTATAATGTATATGCAGTGTACATTGTTGGTAGGTATTAATATGTACTCTTCTACAAGGCGACGTATGTACATATAGTTATTAGTTAGTACAACCAGTGCGGTGTGAGTTTATATAGGTATTTCGTGTATGTGTATATTATTCAAACTCGGCGCCTGCCGGACGAGTGTGCTGTATATCAAATCCACGTTTAATGTCAAGTATAATTTCGTAATAAATAACAGTTTAAAAAATGCGAAATTCTATCGTTTTGAAAAAAATAAATAATAATCGCTCGAGAGAAATAAGTAGATACCATCCCTACCTATTATTAAAATAGTTTTTTTTATCGTTTTGTAGATGCAATAGTATATACATATTTTATTTATTCGTTTATTTGTTAACATCACTCAGGGAAAAATTGCAGAGTTTAAATACTTCTAATTAATCAAACTGGAAGAAATTACATGCCTAATTGTAGAATATATTGTATCTAATAGTATATATTATGAGATACAATTTAATATTAGAATGAACGTAGTTAAGAAAAATAATGTTGAAATTGGACATTTTTAGTAAGGAGAACTGAGTACTTAAAGTGAACCATTTATTAAATGTTCAGGCTTTTGCAGAAAAGTTTCTCACCATAAATCTAAAAACTCTAAAATTTCAAATGTCTATATTATTATATTATGAATAGCTCAAATATAGTCAACATAGTTTTAAAATTATTTTACGTCTAGAAAATGATAATATAAATATTTGATGAAAATGTCAAGTCTCTCCGGTTATTCCTTCCTACATTAAATAAAAAAAAATCAATTTTGTCTTATATTGAGAAATATTCCTGTTTTTATTATTTTTTTTTACCTCGATGATTTAGAATATAACAGGAAATGCATTATTTTTTACCCCTCAAAGTACAAACTAGATCCAATTTTCTACCAGAAAATAACCTAAATATTGAATATTGAAGTGTTTTTCTACTATAAAAAGAGTCTTGAGACGCACAAATAAATAAATAAATACCTACTCATCATTATTAAACTCTTCTTAGAATCTAAAAGGTTGTATTTTTACTCATAAAATTTAATGATCCATTATTTCAGAATGACAAAACAAAAAAAATAGTACCTATCTACTTTCATAATATATTTTTATTTTAAATAAAGGTGTTACGGTTAATTATAGAGTCATTTACTTAATAATAATATACCTATTATGCAAAAGAACTAAAATTCATTTTTAATCTAGCCATTTAATCATCAATAAGGGATCACTAAACATAAAAATAGAATACATTTAATTGTATTTATTGCAACGGTTTACTTTAGTTAAAAAATTGGTTTACATTAATCTTTTATTATTATTTCCATAAGAAATTAATAAAAACAAAACACCAATAACTTTCATAATTGTTCCTTAGTGTTATAACATTTTATATTTAATAATATTAATATTGTATGATTAACATTTATTATTTTTATTAGAATATATTATTAGACACTGGATTTTTAATTTATTCGTATAAAATAAGACATTACCGTTTCGTTTAGTTTCAATTGTCTAATATTCGGTTCAAATAGTATTGTTCTTACTTCTTAAAATGATATATATTTTTGTTTTATTTAATTTGTCTGTCTTTAGTTTTAGAAAAAATGCTTAAAGAGTTGCACGCAGTAACTTTTAGATAGGAAATAGAGTCTAGATAGGATTTTTGTAGGTTATTTTTCGATTTATCACAGTAATTTTTCTAAGTGTATGAACAAATATACTGAACGATTTTGAAGACATTTTA
The DNA here is from genome assembly GCA_027563435.1 of Nasonovia ribisnigri. NCBI lineage: Eukaryota > Metazoa > Arthropoda > Insecta > Hemiptera > Aphididae > Nasonovia > Nasonovia ribisnigri. The sequence continues at coordinate 31,953 of JANEHU010000929.1, read as the reverse complement.
GTTGGAATTATTTTAACTAAACTCTTCTCAGAATATTTTTTCAAACACAATAATATCCCGTTGCATATAACTACACGATATTGAATTAGTAATTGAAGCGAGACGAGTGCCCAACTCCCGGTGTCTTTGTATTTCATCCGGCTTTTTAATTTTATATTTTTCCAAGAATAAGTTTCGGGTGAAATAATTATATCAAAAGTTTCAAGTATTTATTGATTTGAACTTGAGTCGATTTAATACCTATTACCCAATAAACAGGACAATTTTTCATTTTCTAGAAAACTGACAAATTTTATATCATAAGACCGTAAAGTTTTATAGATAAAAAAATAATTCTAATATCAATATAAATAAATTTTAGTCTTAATATAAAATATTATCATGTTAAAAATTGTTAGTTTATTTTGTTTCTTGTATTTTTAAAAATATTAAAATGTAGTTCTAGTAGGTACACTATTTAATTGGTTGTACTCTAACAATTATATTTTGAAAGTTCGAAAATTCTTCTCTGACCATTTTTTATAAGTTTTAATTATGATTATTATATAATATAATTGATTTTAAAATACATGGTTATTTTTATAGTACAGTAGATTATAAAATATGATATATTATACCTAAAAAAAAATGTATAATGATAATCAGATTCTAAATTAATGTTCTACAGAAAACGTTTAAAGTTTTTTCATAGATTATATTCTTGTCTAATATTGAAGCCATGTTATTATTGTTGAAACCCTTTACTTAGTATTTGTTTAAAACAATTAAAATCTGTTAAACGTTAAATTACAATTATTCGTTTACAATATCTTGTATTAACTAGTAAGCTTGGAAATATTTAAATATATTTCAACTTTCGTAACCTAACCGAACATCAATTGTAAAAACCAGGTATATTATGTATTAATAAATTTAACATTTTAATTAATTTGGTCGCTACTTAACATATATTTGTATCCACCTTATATTCTTACACACGATATACTGACTTATAGTATGTAGAATACGATTGAATAATTTATCTCGTGTGTACCTATAAATTATTTGCTCTTTAAAATGTGATTTTGGTTCTTGAAGTGTTTCTGGATAAATTAACTAAGCCAATCTATATTTTTCAACCAAAATGAAAAACACATCTTTTGTACCTATAACCAAAATCATTTTAGTTCATATGGTAATTGCTTTTTACAGATATCAGACGACGATCGTATGTCTTTGACAACTGCTATCAGTGACGAAGACGACGCAGAGAGCACTCAAAATTCACCATACCGGGGTAAACAAACAGGGACTGCAGCCGCCTCGTTTAATTGCACAGGAGCTGTCAGAAAAGCAGGGTAAGTAAATATTATATTTGAAAAAAATCCGTTTCTTTAGATATTTTTTAAAACTAAAAACACATCTTAGTAAACATACATTATTAACTGACTAGGCTTAATATCATTGTATGATGATGATGATGATGATATAGGTACACTATACAAACATAACCTACCGTTTGCCGTATAGTTATTATACAATATTTTAGATTTTTATGTATAGTATCTTATACATAATATTAATATTAGCTTATAGTCACACAACACGGATATACCCGCATGTATTATAGGTATGTCTTATAAGAAGTAAGTGTTTAGTAAAATAAATGTATAAGTGAATAAACTAAAATAATACTTAATAGGCTATTAACACAGTATTTTTTTATCTGGTTTTTAAATTTAAATCCAGGAGAAAATATAGTTTTCGATCAAATTTGTATTTAATTTCTTTATAAAATTATTAAGTGTTGCATTACACGAGTTGTCTTTTAGAAAGTGCATAATGGAATTTCATATTTCTACGTATTATTAACACTCATTTGTCTAGTTAGTACTTTATTGTTTCAAAGAGACGTGATTTATGATTTTCTCATTATTGCTTTCAAGTTTAAGTTAAGACTAATGAGAAATTGATTACACGGGATGTTTCACGTGCTCAGCATATTATTTTCTTTTAATTTTAGATTTTTTCAAACTCTGATTTTTGGAAATCTTCAATATACTTATGGACCCTATTTTAAATTATTTAGATTTTCGATACTATTTAAAGAGCGTTCTGATGAATCGACTATTCATACTAATTTTTCGAAATGAGAACTAATGAACCAATCTTTTTTCTGTAAATTGGCAAGCAAATGATTTTTTGAAAATATTGATTTGTCTTGATAAAAATTTAAACTAGTTGCATCTGATTTATTAAAATATATACACTAAGGATAATAGTCCTTAAAAGTGGTTTGTAAAAATTTAAGGTGCAGACTATAGATGTTATATAATATTTTGGATCTAATATTTACTATACTCAATCAATATTTAAAAATTATTATAAAATGTTACTAAATGAATATCAATTATATAATTTTAAAATCATAATGGCTCATATAGGTACTTTCTAAACTCACTTTCGTGGACCTAAGAAACTCAAAAACAATTTTTCAGATTTCGATTTAGAATAAGTTCATTAAAACTGTTGACAATTTTATGTTATGAGATAATATAATAAACTATTTAATAGTTTAAAAGTACTATTTTCATAATGGTTGGTAGATTCTTATTTTTCTAGATTATTAATATACATTTCCATCAGTTCACATCCAATTAAAATTTGTTTTATTCGATAGTCGACATGTGTTGCCAAAGATCAATCGTAATTCATAGGGTTAAAATAACCATATACTTCGTGCATATTCCTCATATTATATTGTTTAATAATAAGTATTTTAAAATTTTTAATAAGCCTGTACAAATTTATATTTCGGAAAAATTTGTGAATTGATTATATAAAATAAATTATGTCTGAGGACTGAAAGTATGATTTATATACTTCTGTGTATTAAGTTTGTATCATCTAAGTACAGTTTTGGTTAGTTCTTATTGTTTACGGTTTCAATAAATAGTGTAATATTTTTCTGTGTATATATAAACATTCTAGCTGAAATATCATGTTTATAAGTTTTTCTGTCACATTCGATATTTTGAGTAAAATATTAATGTACCTATACACAGCTTGAGATACTAAATACATTTTAATAATACGTAATGCATTAAACAGTGGTATTGAGGATGAGGGATTAAAATATATCTACCTAGTACCAGGCGAATGCGTACGTGCCCATTGCTCGTTAAATCATGTGATGCTGTAGTTTCAGTAAATATTAAAATCAATAACTAACAAACACGAATATTCGATTGAATATAGAACTAATCATTTAATTTTAACGTTAAATTTATGGTCATAACAACTAAATTAAAATATTATAACCATGTTGAATATTTCATTTTTAATTGATTTATGTTATTGGTTCACAAAGACCTTAATTGAATTTTTATTCAACTTTTTAAAATGTACCAGCTAAGCTTTCCGAGGTTCACAGTGAGCAATTTTAATACTATCTAGATTTATATACCTATGTATATAGTATAATATATACCTATATTTAACTATTTCAAAGCACAATAATAATTGTGTTTTTAATGTATTTAGCAGTAATAATTAAATATACAATCACATTATTTAAATAAACAATTATAAATTAATGACGTACATTTCATAATATGATATAAATTAATTAACATATTTCAATGTTTGTTCATTTGAATTTTAAATTTTACATTCTTTATTATAATGAACTATAAAGAATTATTGTAAATAATGTTTTTTGAAACACATGTACCTTGCATGTACCTCATATAACATATTAGAATTTTCTCAAATTTATATTTTATTTATATCATTATTTAATAATATATGTTTATATTAATAAATTATGATGGTTGGTAACTTTTATATTATGCAATAAAATTTATTTGAATAATTTAAAAATAATTGAGAATATAGGTATTACTGTACGCATTTAATATTAAATATTATTCCCTTCAGTAATACAGAATATATTATGACTTAAAATTAACTTCATAACTACGATATGTAAAATATTCCCGAGTATCTATGTTAAATGTCTTTCAACTTTCTACCATATGTCAACAAAATAATTGTGTAACTAAAAATAATAAAAATAAAATATGTCGAATTATTGTCATATTTTATTCTATACAGTAATATTAAAATTATATTTTTTCTTCTAAAAAAAACTTGTGTATGTTTTACCGAGCAAAATAAATGTACCTAAATAAAAGATTAATATAGGTAGTTACTAATTAATTAATGTAAAGTAATTTTTTTATGTTATGTAGGCAAATTAAATCCTACAATGACGCGTATATTTTTAATTAGTAGAGGAAATCATTGATACTGTCATTATTCCTTCATTCAAAAATGAATGTATACAATATTTTTTTCCGTGGTATACATTCATAACGCCTTTTTGTTTAGGATTACTTAAAGTTATTGCACAACAAATCATAAATTTAAATTCATTATGTGCAATACAAAAAAAAAAATAAATAGTTTCACCAAATACCGTCCAAGCCTCCAAGGTTATAGTTTTGAACTCAATTAATTTGCTTTTACACGATTACATTTTTACTTCACCAAAATAGTAAAAGACACACTGTCTAGAGAACTTTTGGGAACCAACCTAACCTATATGGTGAGGAGAGGAATAAAGTCCCTGAAATGGAACGGGGTCATAGCAATAAAACAGTTTCTTCTTAGTGCTGTCGTTCATAAATAACGGATAAGACGCCAGTCTCGGCGCGAACAGACGCTTTAAGTATTAGGTACATTTTTTCCTCCTTTTTTTTCATTTGGAATACTACCAAATATATAGTTTCAAGTTTCCTCAGTTATATTGATTACATAGATATGTGCTCAAATGTAGGGTTAATGACTTAAATCTCTAGAACTAACATTCTTATTTTGAACAAAAGTCAAAGATTAATCTTAATTCATAACAAGACGTACAATATTGCTTTTATTGAAAAAATAAAAACAATCGGATGGAAAATCTTTTTCTAACAGAGAATAAAATCAAATAAATTAGGAAATTATTGAAGATCGAATTTCTATTAACTAGATAAATAAATAAATGGTACAAAAATAATTTTTTGTCGTAAAAGCATTGGAAATTAGTCGCAAGAATAAATGTAATTTTCAATTCGCCAAAATCTAAAACTTTTGTATAAAACTAATAATGGATATCGGATATGAAATCAATATTGAAGATAATTTGGAAAATTTGTTTAACGTATGAGAAGTCCACACAAATTCAATCTGAACATTTCACTATTAGATTTTTTTCTGAACTTTGAAAATCTGTTTTTAACAAACTTTAAAAGTATTGACAGATTTATGAAAAGGTAAAAACATAATTTTACGCTTAACAGATTTTAATACCATAACTCCAAAGAAATATACTATGGTTTATCCGAAGATATTTACTTAATATAATTTTAATACATTTTTTTTTTGTTATATTTCTCTTTTACAACTAGTTTAATGATAATGTGCACTAACCTAAATGAGTATAATCTATAATATATTCCATTATTTCAGTATCATAAAATCATTTCACATTTTGATATTATATTAAAATAGGCGTCGATAAATATTAGTTTATGAATATTATGTACCTACACGATACCTTTTATATGACAGTCATCAGTCATTTACATTATTTTTGTTTGGAAAGACTTAGTTACTCTTACTTACTATTTATTCTGAATATTTTACATTTTCTGTCATAAATCATAATACTATTTATATATTTAATTTTTCTTGTCATAATGTATCTTGTACATATATATTATCATTTTACGTGATTTTTACATCGTATCAGATCCAATATATTTTTCTCATAAAAATGTTTTAACTTTAACGAATACATTTTACTTCTTTATTGAAGAAATATTTTTTGCTATAAACTAATGAAACTCATTAAGACGTTTATTCAGAAGAAATTAATTTTTATTTTGTAAACTGCCTCTGCGCCTTGGGCCATCTACAGGAATCTTAGTTTGATTACAATTTTTGAGGAATCATTTTACAATATTAAAAAAAATATATATAACAGTGTACATAATATACCTAATAATATAACAGAACAATGAACTTAAAATAGATAAATACAATAATGAAAAAAAAATACATTTCTAAATTGTTATGTGTAGTTCTGTCTCATTTAGGAATTTTAGTACATTATAGGATAGTTATCGGAGCATAGATTTTCAGTTGAATTTTTGTTAATTTACACTTCTGCAGTTGTAGTTTGTACTTCCTGCATTCGGTTGAAATGTGTTTAATCGTCAGAGAATAATTATTAATTACCACAGGTCGGGAATCGTGGAGAATAATCTTTTTTTGTAATCATGGGTTAATCACCTAGTATGGCATATTCTGAGAAGGTTTATGACTACTTCTTCTTTACTGGTTATAGTGTGTTATTGTGCCAGGGGAGGATATGGCTTTTAATTTCTTTCAATTTGGTGTTGATCATTTTCCATTCATTTTGCCATACGATTTGTATTATTTCTTTGTTTGTCAATTTGACTTCAGACATTGGCTGTATATAGGTACGTGAAATTGGATAGCGCTTTTATTAATGGCGCCTTTTGCGAGTTTGTTGGCTTTTTCTTTTCAAATTATTATCAACCATTGTTGATTTCAACTTTATCATAAGTCTAATTTATTTTTCATCTCAAAATTTCAATTACAGTCGACATTATGTAATGACAGCGTAGAAACGAAAGATGGAAAGAAAAAAATCAATATTATTAGATAACTATCATTATCAGTTTCGTTTCGTTTTATTTATTTTTTTTTTGTATTAGTAAAAACTAATATACTCGATACTCGCACTGTTACATAAGCTGAATAAAACCTTCGGGACTGTAATAAATGCACTTATAATTGTTTTTGGAGTATCGTAAGCAATAGTACCTAGCATTATAAAGTTATCCAATTATATCTTACTGTGCTCAGTGTTTTTATTGTGTTTTTTGCGAGTTAATAATTAATTTGTAGTTTTATTCATTTCACATACATGTTTTCTCTCTATTTTCATGTGAGATTTAAAACGCAGCCAAGACTGGGTACAGTTGTTCATTTTATATTTACTTAGCAAGTTATGTGTCCGATCGAATCAACTACACTGTCCGGCAGTCTCCCACAAGTCACGATCAATCGGAATACATACCGAAAATAAGATAACAGTACTATTCTATACAAATATATTACCGAACATTTTCATTGTGTTATAAGCGAAACCATGAAAAGTGCGAAAATCAAAGTAATATTAAATATTCTACCTTACATGATTTAGCCGTGATACCTAAGGTTTAATCCAAATCTTTGAGTTATACCTAACAATTTTATAAAATTAGTATCAATATAGTATTGCAATCTTTATTTTTTTTTATATAACAGACATGATGTATTTAAACAATAGGTAAAGAACACGATTGCTTATCGTTTCTACAACGGAATTTTGTGTATTTAATAAAAGTTAAAACTTCAGCAGAAACCAATATTTTTCGAATCACAGAATTTGATATGTAAACTTTTAATAGTACCGTTTGATGATAACAAATATAGTTTTTTAAACATCGGATTTTACGTATACAAATACTATTGAAAAAGTAATTGTATACTATAAGTCATGAATATTCCAAATAAAAAAAGGTGGGAAAGTGGGTGTCGCTTTGCTATGCAATAGGTTTCAAGTGGGTCACTGTAATAGATGGTGTTAAATTTGAATTAAATGATAGAATATCATTGTACACGAAAAACGGTTCTGAGCGAAGACGGTCACTAGACCTATGGTATTAAAAATTTTTTTGTGTGACATAATTGTGAATAAAGTAATTTATATTTATCTATTTACGTTGAACATTGTTTTCAATTGCCAATCTTTAGCTATAAAAGTTGAATATTTTATCAATTTTTAGCTACAAAATAGTTTTTAAATTTTAAATTTGATAAATTTTGTACTTGAACTTTAAATGCTTATAAAAATAAATTGTGCCGATTCGTTTTAAATATTTTTCAATTGCTATTGTAACAGTATATCAGGAGCAGCCTTATATTCAATTTTCAGTTTTTTTGGACCAACAAATTTGAAATTGTCCGTTAACAGCTCAAAATGAGTCAAAATATTTTCAAAATTGTATGGTATATAGAAAATGATAATATAAACATTCAGTGAAATTGTCATATATTTACAGTTATTGGTTTTTGTATTGCGATAAAATAAGAAAACCACTACATGAGAAATCGAATGAATAAAGATGTTGTAAATATGAACTTCAAACGCTTATAGAAATTTAATTTGATTTTCTGAGAGATTTTTTTTTGATAAAGGTAGACGAACTTATATAGAATAATGTATTACATTTTCGAATCTAAGATTTAAAAATAAAAACTTTTAAGAATTTCTAACTCAAAATAATTTGACAATTTTCGTAATTCTTACGTATTTTGTCAAAATTTAAACTTTGAAAGTTTATAAAAAAATTGTGACTAGATTTTTAATATTTTTTGAAAGTCATTGTAACAATATATTAGGATCCTTGTATTAAATGTTTAATTCTTTTTACGCAACAAATTTAATTTTATTAACATTCATAGAAAATTAAACCAAAAAAATTGAAAACTGAAAATGTCTGTAAATAGTTCAAAATAAATTAAAATATTTTGAAAATTTTATAGCGTATATAAAATGTTAATATAAATATTTAATAACTAGTGACAACTTCACGAATATACGATAATTTGTTTTAGAGTTAGGTTAGGTCGAAAATCGATTTTGCGTAAAAATTCCCGTTTTTCCTTAATTTTTATTTCGTTTTTCCCTGCGCTTTTGAAACTATTATGAATTTTTTACTTTTGGCCAAGTACCAACTAGAATAATTTTCCTATCAAAAAAGATACTGTTGAAGAAAATCCAAGCATTTTTATTGTTGGTGATAACAGACACAAATAAAAAACACACATCATTGTAAAATCAATACATTCATCGCTCCGCTCAGAATCTAGTAATATTATTAGTTAGTTTTTACTTTGTTAAGATGTAGGTGCCTATTAATTTTTTCCTAGTTTTATGTATCTCTAAACAAAGTTTAGATACCTACCCCATGTCCCCGTTGTTTCAGTCAATCCGTCAGTAGTTATTGATATATAGCTGCGAGTTTTGAATGGGACTACGGAGATAGGTATTATTCGTAACATTATTATTGTTATTAAGACTGAAGTTGAGTAAAAAATTAACTTTATAATCGTCCTAAGATGAATAATAATTACATCATAGTACAAGACATATAATAATTGTATGAAAAGGAGTTTAATTTGATTGATGTATTTTATGTTTATTCATCAATATTCAACACACTACAATAATGAAACACCTAACTATACCGTTATAGTATCCACTTTAATATAGTGGCTATATGAATATGTAACACGCGTATCGCGTTTATAACATAAATTATAATGCTTTACTCAGTGGCGTACCCAGGGGGGGGGGCTAAGGGGGCTTCATACCCCCTCCCCATTGGTCGTGTTTTTGTATAAATCTTATATAATTTAAGGCAAAGAACAAACTATGATATTTCTAAAAACGGTTTTGATGAAACATTTTGCGTATGTAGTATTAATATTTATTTAGCCCTACAATAGTGAGAAACTGGCGAAAAGCGAAAAAAATATTTACTAATATTCTTATAAATTATTTTAAAATAAACTAAATAGACAATTTATATAGATGGTTCTATAAAAAATAATATCATAAACTAGTTTTAAAAAAAAAATCATTTTTGAGAAAAAAACTATATCATCTAGTCGACACAAATCTTTTCAACTACTTTTGAATTCTATGAATACCTCAGATATATTAAGCTGTTATGATCCAGATTTGTTGGGAGTACCTATAATATTCTATTCAAAATATACTTTATTTTGAATTTCTATCAATAACTTTTTAAAAGAAAAAAAATAATGCGAAGTTCTATTACCAATTTTCATGTTTCTGAATTTGGGCGAAAATAACTTTTCCCGATACAGCTTAACAATAAAATACTAAGATTGTACATATAGAACATAAAAAATACTATATTAAATGTGTTTTTAATATTAACTTAATGTATAATAATTAATATTTACCTACATAAATCAGTATGTTGATTTACACATAATAAAATATATAAATCATATTATGCAGCTAATTTATAATAAATGTAGTGATAATTATACATATTACTGTTGGTTGGTTTTATTGTATAAATAGTAAATAATAAATAATGCTGTTTTTTTAACTTATGTAATCATATAAATAGGTACTTTATATACTGTACATTTATAAATGTATGCATGTAATGCTTGTTGTCATTCAATTATTTAAAAAAAAATACTGTAGATATTTTTGACAGTAATGCATAAAGTTTAGAGCTTATATATATATTGCGTCAATTCCAGAAGGTTTGATTTCGATTTATTTCATGTAATATTGACTTTTGAAACCATTGAAGTGATTTAGTGTAAAATATAGTATGTCTCAGTCTCACCCCCTCCCTTAACCCACTCTCACACACACACACACACACACTCGCTCTCACTCTCTGTCTCTCTATCATTCTCTCTCTCTCTCTATATATATTATATATTTATTTTTTATGGATTACTTAGTATATATATACCATTGCAATGAAAACGCTGACTATTTGCGTCAATGCTACTAAAGCTGCGTTGCTATGCGATTTATATATACAATAATATCATATTTGAAACGACGACTTTTCAACTTTCTTATTTCTAACTAGTAAACAATAATGTCTTCTTTGTATAGGAATATTGTCACTTGAAATCTGACGTACCTAATGAGTTGTATGTTTGCGTTTATTTTATAACTGTATAACAATACCACCACAGATGGAGCCAATGAGCTTAAGTAAAATGCCATAGTTCAAAACATTGAAACTAACTACTAAGACTTATCATATATTATATATTATACAAACATTAGTGAATTTGCTTTTTGACTCACCATTTTTATTTTATTCTATTCAGAATTGAAAACGAAGTTAAATTTAATTTGTATCCCTCAAATTTAAAAAAAAAAATGAAACGCATTCTAATAATTAATAAAAAAATATATCATAATAGTTTAAACAAAATAAATAAATTTAAACGGGAAACGTAAATTGACAGATATTAATGCTTATAGATTGTGTTTTTTATAGTATATTGTGAACATACATCTCGTTTGAAAATGGTTTGTTGCCATTTCTTGAGCATCATGTCCCATTCTCCAAAGAAACTTCAAACGGAACAATGTTCGTCCCGTTTTTAGGAGATGATCCCGTCTATATTTTTACAGTTTTTCATCTAAACCAAAGTTATGAAAAATAGTTTTCATAAAACATGTGTGTAGTGCCAACGAACTATTAAATTGTCAGCAATCGCCGATCGTTATGAGTCATAGTCCTATAATAAATATATTTAAACAACACAATCGTCACCTTTTCCAGCAATACATTTCCAGCACATAAACTATTATCTCTAAAATATCTTTAAAATATAAAAATTATAAAATCACTTTTTAATATATTTTTTTTAAAGTTTGTCCCTTTTTTATATAAATATGGTCACCCTAGTATATCCTCTTGAATATTATACAGCACCACTTCTAAAATTGTTTTGTAACATTTTAATGGTGAATATCTTGACACGCTATGGTAAAATCAGTTTAGATTTAAGTAGCCTTCACTCAATGAGAGCCACTCGTTTACCTTTGTACTGCCTTTGTTTCATTTAGAGCGACTACTATATTTTGTAAATATATATTATAAAGAAATAAAACATAATAAAGTCATAGTCTTTTATATAAAAAAAAGCCTATTGTACGTTAATAGGAAATATCAAAAAATAAAAACAGCTAAAAAGAACACTTACTATATAATACTTGATAAATAATACTTGCGGGATTTTGATGTAAAATTATTTTAGTTGAATTGTACAGTTTATCATGACTCAAATGACCATCATAAAATTTAGGTAACTATATATATAAATCTGTTGGTTTTTAATTTCAGGTTTTTGAGCGTAAAAAAATGGCTTTTACGGAAAAAGCACCAAATTGAACTTGCCAGAAAAAGAGGCTGGAAAGGATATTGGGTGTGCCTTAAAGGTACTACATTACTCTTTTACCCATGCGATTCTAGAGAAGGCCGAAGTGTAGAGGCAGCACCAAAACACCTTATAATCGTTGACGGAGCGATTATGCAACCTATTCCAGAACACCCGAAGAGAGATTATATTTTCTGTTTAAGTACAGCTTTCGGAGACGCCTATTTATTTCAGGTATGTTATGCCCAAAAATGTATTAGTTTAAATTATAACTAAAACAGAAAAAAAAACTATTTGTGTTGAATTATATTATATTGGTAAATGTTATGATATATATATTTTAGCAGGATGAAAAAGTATTTATTTTCTGGAAGTATAAAATAGTTGTTCGATGTATTCAAAAGTTTAGAAACTCAGTTGGTTAGTTAATCTGATCTTCTATGTTTGTTTTAAATTAGATACAAAGTTTTTTTTTAATCATACTTGCACAAGACCAATTATAGATGTGATTAGAATTTGATCATTGAAGTTGACCTAGATTATAGGCGTTTACACCATTAGCACACATTAACAACGCTTGTTATTTAAAATACAACAATGGCAAATATTTTATATTAATATTATATTATATGAACACAGATGATTATTTTCACAAATTTGAAATTCGCAACTAAAAAATATGACAGTATATAGATATAGTATATGTAACAAATTTAAACAAATTAATCAAAAAATAATCAACTCACAGAAAAAATTCACGATAAAATGAATTTTTTAATATCAAAATAATAAATGTATTGTTTTCCAGGCTCCTTGTCAAGTAGAATTGGAAAATTGGGTGAACAGCATACATTCTGCATGTGGTGCAGCATTTGCTAGGCATAGAGGAAAAATAGGGACACTTCATTTATTACAAGAAGAAATTTACAGAATCGAAAAACAAGTGGATGCGGTTTGTATTTTAAAAATGTCTATACTTAATTTTAAAGAAATCTTAATTTACCTAATTCAAGTTGATAAAAGTTTTATACGTTCGCACTTTACTAATGTTATAAACAATATTATTTACACAATATGTAATAATAACAGCATTATAATTTTCATCACTTAAATTCTTTCAATTCTGCTTTATCGTTTTGTATTATTTGTATTTTTATAATGATTAACAAAAAATATATAATTTTCACATACAATTTCATAGTATTTAATAATAATTATGCGTAGTAGGTAAGTTTAAAATATGAGTAGGTGCCAAGTTAACAATCGTATCTATGTGATTATGTTATGTTATCGCTGAAACGTGTACCACATAATTATGCGATTAAAAATTTAAATATTATAATCTCCAATCAATATTGTTATCGATATATTGTTGATTATCAGTACATATTTATTGCTGAATTTATTTTAATTTTTCGTTTAGATATTGCTTTTTATATATCCACCTACATACACACAATTATCAATTGAACATATAATAAATACTTACGACCTGCCTAATTACATGATCAGTTTGATTAATGATCGTTTACATTAGGATTGATCATTGGACGAATATTAAAATGCAATATTTTTAAATGACCTTGCTTAGCATTCGCTATGAAGTTACATAAATATTTCGTAAATAACAAACATATGGTTTTAGGTACCTACTACCTACCTATTTTTATTGAATACATATTATTATTATAAATTATATTATAAAGGTGTCCGCCTGTATCGTGTAATATTCGTCTCGTTATACGTGTTGTTTAGCCACATTTAATAATTTACGACAACATTTATTTTGTATAGTGTTGAGTTTTAATTTTTAAATACTTAAAAAAATAATGTGCCTACATTTATATATTTTTGAATTTAAAATATGTAATTTAACTTTTAAAATTATATGAAATGTTTACACCCGATATGTTATAATAATAACAATTATTTTTCTACAGGATCAAAAACTTAAACACATGGCTGAAGTACAAGTAGAAATGTTAACTGATCCAGATACTAAAGAACAAATAAAAAAGCAAATTTTAGCATGGGAAGAGAATTTAGAGAGACTACATTGCGAACAGTTTCGGCTCAAATGTTATATGGCTAGTTTACAAAATGGCGAACTTCCAAATCCCAAGGTATCTACATTCAATATTCCCAATTATTTATCTTTAATTATTTTTTTTTAAACCTATTTAATAAATCATTTTAATAATATTTACTTATATAATTCAATTATTAATAGAGTGAAAATAAATAACTATATGAACAATTTTAGATTCTTTTAACGCGTGTATCCAGAGCCACAAAAATCACATTAAACAAATTAGGTGTGTTTACGGTATCTTCGCTACATGCATTTATATGCGCTCGTTCTCCGTCATTGCTCAACAATCTTTTGGCTGGACGTGGTGCAACTAAAAGAAAAGCTCCAATTTTATCTCGTTCAAATAGTAGTTCAGGTAGAAGATCATTACAATCATCAACATCCAGAGATGACGCAGAAAAGACTGTGAAAGTATCCTTACCTGATAATCAAGTAAGTACACAACATTTTTAAATAATATATTTTGAATTTTATATAATTTATATTTATAATTTCTCTGATTATTAAATTAAAATTTTCAATGTTCAAATATTGAATACATTCATTTATTTAAAAATATTTAATATTTTTTTGTTGAAAATTAACATGATATCAAAATGCAATATTTATTAGTTATTAATTTACCTTAAGTTGGGTAATGAAAAGATATTTTCAAATTAACATTTTTACAAATTTTACAAAACGTTGTTTTACAATTGTATGTTTTACTATGTATCTACATTTAGTTACGATTTATTTTTTATAAAAAAAAATGTATATTTACTTATTTATCTAAGCCAATTATTTGGACATGGATTTTAATAAAATAATATTTATTGTTTTCAATTTTTATTATAATTTTCCCTGGTACTCATTGTAGTAAATTTGTTTTACAGTCGGTACAAATACATTTACGAGAAGGCATGACAGTTGATGAGTATTTGGCATTATCTTGTTCAAGAAAAGGACTTAATCCCATGGAGCACTTTGTCAGGGTAAAAAAAAGAAGGGATATGGAAGATCATAATTATTTTGTTCCTCATCGAACTGATAGTATTGAAACTTATGTAAGTATTACATTCAACGTAGTTCCATATAATATTATTTATTTAATTAATTCAATAAATTCATATTTGTATTTAGCTACATACTCACGAAGTTGTCGAAGTTCGTGCCAAAATCCTTTATCAAGTAGAACTTGAAAGAAATACTTTAGATCATATGTGGGGATTTTCTGTAGAAGCAGAACTAATTGAAAATGCTGAAAGACAAGATGAACTTTGTTGTTATGTTAGTCGAGTTGAAGACAAAGGAATTGCTATTCAAAATGGTAATTTGTTATTTAAATACTTAATTTTCAATTAATTTAAATATTAAAATTGACATTTCATTGTATAATTTAAATTACAAACATTATAATGTATTGATTTTAGGTTTAATTAAAAGCGATGAGATTATGGTGATTAATAGTGCAATAGTGAGTGATTTAGATATGATGTACTTGGAATCGGCTCTTCAAGAAGAACTTTCTTTAAGTATGATGATGAGATCATCCAGAACCGAACCTCCTCAATTACCTTCAGGCTCAAGAATTATATCAAAAACTACTGACGACATAATTCAATCATTAGTTTGTCCTCCACCACCAACTGATCCACCAGTGATCTCAGAAGAAATGATATCTGGACTGATCGTACCTGCTCCAGGGTGGAGTAAGTTTATATCACGTGCTTAACACTATTGACACTATTGACATAAAATCTATTATTATAATTATTTATTAGATAGGGAAGGTATTTATGAATTGGACACTAACAACATGACTCAAGATTCAAAACTTGCTTCCAGAGGAAATTCTTTTGAAATCGAAAATTTAATTAAGGTTTGTTTTATAATTAAAAAAAAATATATATTTCAATATTGTTATTATTCTTAGAGTGCTGGTGAAGTGACTGGATTCTGTAGATCTCCTGAGCCAGTAAGAAGAACTAGCCCAACCGTAATTTCTGCTGTTCAGAATCCTCAAATAACTATTGGTCGTCAATTGACCGATGCTGAAAAACTTAGAAAAGTTATTTCTGAACTTGTAGATACTGAAAAATCCTATATTAAGGTATATTTTAATAAATATTTTATATTATGATATGATAAAAATAAATTTCACATACAATTCATAATTACTTACTTTACAGAATGTATAAATCGTATATTTTTATATTTTTCTTAATAAGAAATTAAAAAATGTTTTCAGCACTTAAATAATCTACTAGAGAATTATTTAGAACCACTTAAACAAGAAACATTTTTATCTGGGGCAGAAATAGCAGTTCTGTTTGGTAATATCCAAGAAATTGTTCAGTTTCAACATCAATTCTTACAAAATTTAGAAGAAGCCGTTCACCAAGAACCTAATTTCCATAAATTTGATCAACCAGAGCAATTTAAAGTACAATATTATTAAAATGCATAAAATAAAATATGATTCAATATAATGCATAAATTATAATTCATGTTACAGAATATACTTTTCTCAATCGGGAGCGCCTTCTTATATTATGTCAATCATTTCAAATTGTACAGTTCGTTCTGTGCAAGTCACTCAAAAGCTCAAAAAATACTTAATCCTAGTAAGTTACTATCATTATACAAATATCAGAACATTAATGGTTTCATAAACAAAACAATTATTATTTATTTCTAGATGAAGGCAATCAAGCTTTACAAGAATTTCTATGCTCCAGAAATCCACGGCAACAACATTCTTGTTCTTTAGAATCTTATTTAATTAAACCTATTCAAAGGATATTAAAATATCCACTATTACTACAACAACTAAGAAATCTTACTGATCCTCATTCGGATCAACACCTCCACCTCGTCGGTAATTAAAGAACCAGTTTTAAAATATTCAAATAATATATTTATTTTAATAAAAACTAATTATTATCTATGATTTTTACATTTTAGAAGCACTTAAGGGAATGGAAAATGTAGCTGAACATATTAATGAAATGCAAAGGATACACGAAGAATATGGAGCAATTTTTGATCACTTATTCAGACAACATCAAAAATCTTGTAAACAAGTAAGTTATTATTAATAAGACATTTAAAACTTGGACTAACATTTATTGCCAAAATATGAATTGTTTTTTTGTAGTCAATAGACTTGTCTCCGGGTGATTTATTATACTATGGAGGAGTTGAATGGTTGAATATATCTGATTTCCTTGGAAAAATAAAAAAAGGCTTAGAATTACATGCAATGTGTTTTGTGTTCAAATCAGCGGTAGTGTTTTTGTGTAAAGAACGTTTAAGACAAAAAAAGAAATTAATGGTTAGTTTTGGAAGATTAATTAATAATAATCCATTTTATAATAATAATTACACTACTATCCTTTTATTTTAGAGTGTATCAGGCAAAAGTGAAATGGAAATAATTAGATATCAAGTTTTGATACCAGTAACTGAAGTACAAGTTAGAGCAAGTTCTGCTAAAGATATGGAGACACATTTCTTATGGGAGCTGATCCATTTACGTAGTCAATCCCACCGAAGGGCAGAAAAGATTTATGTCCTTTCCAATAGGTATGTTAAATGTTAAAAGTTAATTTAACTATCGGTATGTAATTTTTCATTAATAATATAATTCATTCATTTAGTACTGCCGAATTCAGAAACGCATTCTTGAAAACTATACGCCAGATAATTCGGGAAAGCGTACGAAACATGAGCATTCCTACTGCCAAACCTTCTACTAATTCCCCTGCTCAACTAGTAAGCAATACCGCGACATTAGGAAGACAAACAATTAATACTGGAGGTAAATACTATTTTTATATTTTTTTGTACATTTTCATAAATTTGTAAATGTATTCCAAGGTTTACAATTGATATCAGAGGATCATAAAACGCCTGATATTTCAAACTTAGCCCAAGGATCACAAACACTAGGAAAACCTAAAAAAATACCTCCAAAACCACCTCAAAGACATTCTTCGGGGAATACTATGCCCAAAGTAGAGTTAAGGAATCAAGGAACATCGTCAACTGATTCTACAACGGATACAGCAGGGACTCAAACTATTTTGCCAAATTATAGATCAAGAAACAGAGGTAAAAAAAAAAACAATAAACTTAAAATAAATGTATTATTTTTATTAGTTACAGTTATTATAACGAATAACACTATTTTATTATTTTATTTAAATTATAAAATATCATATAATATTACATAATAAATATATAATAATAATATTAATATATTGAATTGTTTTCAGAAGAACGAAAAGTTGACGAACAAAAATCTGAAGGTGAAGATGATAGCTGTAGTCAACCTGGACCATCTAAAGGACTTCCAATGCACGGTAGTCTGGGAAAAACACCCAACTACTTAATGCTTAGTACCACGTCTACATTATCAGCAAGTAGTACTGGCAGTCAAGCAGCCAGACTGGTGGAAAGATCTCAGCAACCAGAAAATTATCAACCACCTCAGGTGCAGGACCTCGGTAAGACGGATCTGCACCAGGATTACTAAAAATCGCGCTACCCACTGAGAATAGGTTAGACCCATTATAATGTTAGCCAAGGCTATGGGTCACATATTTTGGTAGAGTGAACTCACAAAAGTAACATAGGAGGGGATGGCGGTAGAGTTCACTCCACCGGGCAAACAAATTCTGAAAGATGTAGAAATGAATAATGTTAATGTCTTATTGTTTATAAGCAGCCCATTGGTTGTATTAATACGTTAGGTATTTTGTTTAAATGAATTGTTTAAATAAATTAGTCGAGAGATATTGATTATGTTATTTTTGTTTATTTTACTCCACAGGTTCTCCAGTATGGAAGCCCAGAGAATTGGGAGAATCGTCAACATTGCCACGAAAAAAAAAATCGAATCAGGAGCAGTTTGAAACAAGGACAATGGTGAGAAAAGGAGAGAAAAAGGATAAAAAATGAATAAAAACGCGGGACAATCACTCATAAAAAAAATGTTCATGCATAAAAATACCCAATTAATGAGGAACTTCACAGCTGTCACTGACTCCTAGGAGTCCTTTTTTAAAAGCTAATTGGGGATTTCTATGATGTCCTTGTTACCAATGGTATGGAAAGGATCTGCCGGCCGAGGGTCGAAGAAATTATGTTTATGATCAAGTTAGATTATTTCTTAAATTCTCATTACCTTATTGGTATGTTCCTACTTTATTTATTACATAAAATTAGAATTTATTACAGTCTTTTGTTTCGTGTAAATAATAATTAAAACGAAACTGAAACATTTTGTCACAATTAAAAAATAAAATATACCGGATTTGGGCTGTTTATTATTATCAGTAATTAAAATACAAACGTCGATACAACGACCATGGTAAATTATTCTTTTAACCACCTTTACTAATATTGATATTAGACACCATACATTTGGGATACGCATTATGAAATTTATCCACGTTACGTTGACTTATATATATTAAATATTTAAATATATATGATATATAGACCATGTCTGTTTTAATGATTATGCACCAACTTAAGGTTATATTACAAATCGTACATATTAAAAGCTCAAAGCTCAATTTCATTTAAATTATTTTCTTCTTTCAAATTTCAATAGATTTTATTATGAATTGTTAACATTTCTCCATTTGATCTCATTAGTGATATTTGAACTTAAAAAAAATTTAGACCTCCTAACTGCAGAATACATAACCACGAAACATACTTTGTTCGAGCACATAGGATAAGTAAATAATGATTATTTTTATGCTTAATATGTACACTGGACATTTTGAGAATAAATAATATTATATAATGGTCAACGCGTGAACGACAATAAATTGTTATTGTGTAACGACGACGAACTGTGAAATAAAATCTAATTAATTGTACTCATTAGATGTATTGAAGTGGTCTAGGAAAACGGTTTCAATTATTTGATGGTTGAATTTGCAAGTTTAGATTAATAAGAATAATGGTCCCAAAAAATCTAGCCTCGTATTTTTGTTCATGTTCGGAATTCCCTAATGAAATCATTGAAACAATTGTTGAAAATAATGTATAACATAACGATAAACAACCTATTGTAGTGTCATTAAAATAGTCCTAGCTCTTTTGGAAAAATTAAAATTGACAACCGTAAACTATGTCATCTTGTGTGCCACGCCACACAAGTACCTAACATAAATCGTAAAAATATGTTTTTTTAAAAAAAAAAAAAAACAATTATATACATACTTTCTAAGTACTATTAGGTTATCTTATAATCATTATTAAAATACGGAAAAATGTCGTGCTCATGTAGGTACCTTAGAAATTTTAGAATAAGTTTTTAAATTTAAAAAAAAACCACCCGGTTATGTTTTCAATTTAGTACAATCGTTATCATTAAATTATTATATGAATTAATCAAACATTTTATTTCATTATAATGTTTATTACCTACTCAAATAAAAAAAAATAATATATATATATATACTTATATATGTATGTGTGTGTGTATATACATAGCATATATTATATATATACATGTTTAAATTAGGCCCACCGCACAAAATAAAAAAAATATTATTATTATTATTATTATTATTATCTAATTTTATTATTATTTTAGTTCTTCCGTCAATCGAAAAAAAAAAAAAATGTTGAGAAATTATTGTTGTGTTATTGTATTTGTAAATAAAATATAAATGAAAAACGTTTTCGCATTTAATTATTCGCGTAGAACACGCGTAGTGTAGCTGGGTTACCTACCTATCATGAATATAATTTAATCATTATTGTACTATAAATTAATATTATGTTTTCGTCGGTGTCGTCGGTGTCGTCGGTGTCATCGGTGTCGTCAAATAATACGGCGCCAGGATATCATATTATATTGGTTGCCGGTACGTGGATATGCGCGTCAGCTATGTGTATAATTTCCACGTAAAGCTCCGTCCAGACCAAAGAAAAATCTATCGAAAACTCGTGTTTTCTGCGTTCGTCGTCGACAATGTTTCTGATGTATCTGACAAATGTTTCTTGGTCCGAACCGAGCTTAACATAGTACGATGACTGATGACGGTGACGATTTCGTGACGACGACTGTCGAATGTCGAAGCTCAAACGACGTAACCGACGGCTGGCGCGTACGCTGGTGCCGTCTGGTAGGCGGCGACGACCGCGGGGTGCTGATGGTAGGCCTGCACGTGATGCGACACGTACGGCACGGCCGACATCGGCACAGAGTCGCCGGCGTAGTAGACGTGTCTGAACACCGGTTCGGTTTGCTGCACCACGTACGGTTGTCTGACGACCGTCACGTCTGGTGACGCCACGTGCACTTTGGGCAGGATCACCGGCGATATGAATCCGTGCGATGGTGCGGAGAGTACCGCCGCCGCCGATAAGACGCAATAAACAGCCATTGCCACCTGTTTATTGACATGAGTGATATTGTATTTAGTTTAATGTTTGTAATATTATGATGGGTGGGGGGAGTGGTTACACCTACTGATTGAACACCCTAGAGCAAGAACAACAACAACACCGACAGCTCTAATTAATACAATTTTTCACGAGGCGCATAAAATGTTTAAAAAATAAATAATAGTTTAAAAATACATTCAGGTCAAACTCCAATTCGTATAAGTAGGCGGTGAAAATATTGTTAAAATGTGTATGATCTCAAAACGAAAAAATTAAACTTGGAGATATCTTGTTGTTGCACCAAAATAATAACACGAAATTTCCATTTATATGATATCTCTGTATTTAACAATCGGAGATGTCCGGTTGTTGTACCAAACGACTTTTTTTTTCTCAATAATGTGCTAATAATCTGTTTGGCCTTACGGACAATCCACATACGTGTATATTATATGTATATATAGAAATACATAGTACATGCTACATAATAGTAAGCTACCTAAATTACTATATTATAAATTACGCGTCGTGTTATTACCTATTAGTTATTACAATGGTGGTTAAACGGGATGGTTGTGGTTGAGGGGGACATTTTTCAATGTTTAAGATATGATGACCATAAATTATATTTTTAATAATCAAATGGTGCATGTTATAAAATTATTTGTTTTTAACCAGTAATTCACGTATAATCAACTTACTTACCTAATTATGTATTAATTTAATTTCTTCATATTTATGCGTAATACACCATTTTCTTATGTAAATATAATAATAATATGATAGGTAATACAAGTTAGTTAAATTTTAAGAATCAGTCGCAATTTAAGACAACGGCTTACACATTCTACCGCTAAATATAGAAAATAAAAAATTGTTCATCAACAGATGTCTATAATTTCAAATTAAACATAATATTCATTCACTTTTGAAAAATTAGCAAAAATTGGAAAAATATTTAATTAACATTTTCTAAACATAATCTCAAATTAAAAATATTTGTGCTATTTATTTATTATACCTAAATATTAGCAGTTTTTAACTTTTTTAGTTTTTTTCGATTTAAACAAAAAAAAACATTTTAGTGGTGAGAAAAAACTTGAAAATATATGACAAGTTTTCTGATAAGTAATTTTGACTGAATTCAAAAAATATTTGAAAATATATAGTCTCAAGTTTTTGTTGTTATATACGTTTAATTTAAAAGTTTAAATTTTGCGGAATTCATCAGAATCACGAAAATATATTAATTGTTTTATACTAATTTTAATACCTGAGTCTTAAGACTTGAAAATTTTATTTAAGTTTCCCCATAAGTTTTCCTTACAAGAAAAACATTTTTAGCATAAACATAAACCCACTTTAAATTTGTTTGGCAGTTTAAAAATAAGATTTATATTTAGGTAAATAACAATATTGGGTTAGGTATACTTTTAAGAAAAATAACAATGATAAACTAACCTTAGTTGTAATTCAAAAAATATTATAAGTAGAAACTTGAAACTTTTAGTATTACGTGTATTTAAAGTATACATGATGGAATTTTCACAATATTTTTATTTATTTAAAACTATTTACTATCTGTTCTCACCGTCTTACGGTACATCAGTATTGACTTAAAAGTTAAAAGTTAATAAAGATAATATATGATATACATCTATAATAATATAATAATTAATAATACATTAAAATAATAAAATAAGTGATTTTTTTCGGCATTGTTTAGTGTTTACTAATGGAAAAATAAATAAATATTGAAAAATCTTCAGTAAAATAGTTTGACAGACGATTTCCGCTGAAAATTATTTGTCATACATTATGATTGATTTAAAATTTAAAATATCCATTACCCTTACAGTGACCTAGGTGTAGGTAGGTACTCAATGACGCAGTACACTCCACACTTGACGCCTATACCTATTATACAGCAGAGCGACTTTCCTAGTTTTTTTTTTTATTCAATAAAGTCAATACTACAATATTAAATATAATATAAAATAAGAATATCTTTAGCTACTACCTACCTACTGTTATAATACCCATATGTATAGCCGAATAACCGATAGGTGAATATGATAGATTATGTAATTGTTAAATATGGGTAGGTGTACCTTTACCGGTTTAATAATAATTTAATATTAATGAAGGTAATACTCACTAAAAACTTCATTTCGACCAAAGTGCAACTAAACAAACACTAATAATAATGATAAAATGCGAATCTAAATAGATTAGCACTTTTTACAGTTGGTTCAACTTACTACAGTGTAAACTATCGTAGGTACTGGTTGAGATTCATATTTTCGAAGATCGACATGGGTTATATAGCAGACAGACCTGTCCGATGAATTTCCTACCACCTCAATGGTATAATGACCTCACCATCACGCCCAATCGCAGCGGAGATCCTCCTGCATGGCAACGACCTCCACCGTTACTTTTTTTTAATTATACCAACGCCAACTCATTTGTCTGCCGTATTATATGAGACAGGATTAGTGTGATATCGAACTATGAAAACAATTTCCATTTGTGCCTATTGTGTTATAAAATAGTGTTCAGAAGAATGATGAAACAAAGTCAATTCTGACAATTGTATATTTTAATTAAAATGCTTAATAGAGTTTATATTAGTCTTTAAGCGGGTATACCTATAGATAGGGTTCCTACTGATTAATTTTTAATATTCCAGTAATGCAGTGTCTCAACAAAAACAATGCATTCGTAGTTGTTATATTCTTGATCAATATTAGTAGTTATTGTAAAATCGATCACATTAAAGAAATAAGAGGATATTAACCCTAACATTTTCTTACATTATGGATTCTAGCTGTATTATGGACTGCACTATACTGCAGTTACAAAGTATAGGTACCTAGTTTTACAGTTTATCAATTTAAAATTATTTTAACCTTTTCTATTAGATTATGAACGAAAAAAGCAATATCCATCGTAGTATACAATTGTATACCGAATTGTAATTCGGTTCGTCCGTTGCATTCCAAAAATATAAATATAATTTGAAGTGTCCAAATAGCATACTATCTATAGTACCTCTTACAGAAGAGTGTGTTCGAATATTGCATGTATAATTTTAATAAAAAATGACACTTATTAATTATATTATACATACAAAAAAATGGATAACACTCAGCTTACATTACCTAGGTTAAAAGTGGGCCACTTTTACGACTTAAATGTTGTAAACATTTGAACTTGAAACATTCATAAAAAATTTATTTGTGTATCCGATAAACTTATTTTTAGTTAATAGTAGGAACATTTTTGAGAAATCTTGAATTATTTTTTTAAATCATAGTTTTAAATAAAAAATTGTGTATTTTTCAAACTCAAATAAATTGCATATATTCATGATTTGGATGGATTTTGTCAAAATTCTTACTTCAGGCGCTCATAAAAAATTATTGTGAACAATTATTGTTATTATTTATTACACATTTACACTCAATTTTTTTTTTCATTTCCAGTAACAACAACTTATAAGGAACCTTGTATTAAATGGTCAATTATTTTGACCGAAGGAAAAACTTTTTATCGACAGTATCAATAATAAAATAAATAATAAAAATCTAGAAATAGCTCACTCGGCACAGGCTATACTGCAGAACGTTGTTACATTTTTTATTTTATTTTTATTGCTTGTGTCTGTTAACACGATAAGTAGTCGAAATAATGTTTCAACTTTCCACTTCTATAACTTTTCTGGTAGGATATTGGTTCAAGTTAGTTCATTCGGGAGGTCAAAATTGAAAACTTGAATAAGTTATCTGATGCGTCGGAAAAAACAAAAAAAAAATAAGAAGAAAGATAATTTTTGGTTTTGGTTTTTAGTGTAAAATTAAAACAAACCGTAGATATTTTAAACTTTCACTGAATGTTTCTATTAGCATATATTATTTACTATATACCTACCATACAATTTTCAAAATATTTTGACTCGTTATGAACTATAATTTATAGGCATACACAATTTCGATTAGTAAAAGTATTTTTAGATTCTGATTGGAGCGATGAATGTATTGATTTTACAATGATGTGTGTTTTTTTTTATTTTACTATTACCACAGAATAAATTTAATTATATTAATGCAAAATAATCGTTCTGCCCTGCCACAGTGATTGGTATGTAAGAACAATTATGTAAGCTCTTATAACATCTGGAAAACTAGGTACCTACCTACTCAATAATTCGTTATTATTTTTATTAATTTTTATATATTTTTATTTTCATTCGAAAATCATTTTGACGGGTCAGCGTAGTACCAAACAAGTTTTACAAAAACATAAATAGGTGTTCGCATACAACAACAATAACAAAAACGATATAGTTATTATTATTATTGTTTTACATTCTGAGCTGAGCGATGAATATATTGATTTTACAATAATGTGTGAGTGTTTTTTAAATCCATTTTTTCTCTTTTTTATCACGTTTTGGGCAGACAAAATGTCACCATACCGGTAAACTTATATATTTTCACTTTGCCAAGACCTTCATTAAACTTTATTGAGATTTGGTACGTAAATTGTTGGTTAATATTCTTTATGGATACCACGTGAGCATCACGATCGTGTTCACGATCATGGGCCATTATGTGTTCTAATAAATAAAATCACACTCTTTAATACAAAAAAATAAATTACAACATTTTACTCAGTATAAATTATTACATATAATTTTAATGAACAATACATGTAATTTGAATGTATGTTTATGTGCTTTAAAATTTTGAACCATAAAAATAGGTGTGCCGAAAAAGTGAAACATTACAAGTAGTACAAAAAGTTGCAAAAAAAAAAAAGAAATAATAATTTAGAAAAAAAAAAGGCATCAGACAAGCCGAGGCGATGTGGGGGGTACGTGATGGCGAGTGGGTGGTGCAGATGATATGTTGCTAACTAGTTCATGGCTACTGGTCACCTTTACACCGTTCTCACGGCCAGTCTGCGGGGCGGACGAGAGTCACGGACGCGTTTGCTCGGGACGCGAAGACGACCATGGCAGCGGCCGCGGAGCCCGGCCACAACGGCTGCGAGAGCCACGACGGTTGGCGACGAGAGGCAGTGCGCTATGTCGTGCGCTGGTTGACGGTGCTGAAGGCTCTGAAGACGACTGTTGTGCCGTCGACGACGTGGACCAAAGCTCTGAGCGAACGAAGAAGACTTAAACATCGGTGCTTTGGAATCGGCGACTCGACCAGCGGGATCACACCACTGGGCGAAAATTGGAGAAAATCTGAGGAAAGCATCGCAACGCGCCACTGTCCTGATATCCTCCTCTCGCCCTGGCTTCCCCGTCGGCACCGCAGTCTATGGCCAAACTCTGAAACTTTTCGTCTCCTCGAGCCTGGAGATGCTGACGTCCGTGTTCCTGGCCACCCAATAATAATTATAGTCGTCTATCGCTCACCCGCCTTGAGCTCTTGAGTCCACGTCGCCTCCGTCCCGAATCGTCTTCCCGAGCACTGCAGCATTCGTCACTGGTATACCCTAGGTCCTGCGTCGTTGTCGGTACCCGTACCGTTAGCCTCCGTCGTCGTGCCGTCGTCGCTCCCGGACCGAAGCAGCCGAGCGCCCGCCGCGCCGCCAGAGGGTCTCGCGTGTCGGCGTCCTCGAGCGCGCGACGTCCGCGATCCCGTCCGCTGCCGCAGGTGGCCGGAGAACGTGTATTGGCGACTTACCGCCGATCACCACCAAAAGTGCACTGTCACGTAATTACTCGTCAACCCCACGTAATCGCCTCGCCTTGTCCGCTGCCCTCGGCCCGGGGGGAATTTTCGGTCGGTTTCACTTCGGGGGGCAACAGCACAGTACGCGTACGGTCTTGGTGATGCCTCCCCACACAGTGGAGACAAATCTTGCTCTCCTGCTGCGAGGGGATGCGCGTATGTCTAGCTTGACCCCCGGGTCCAGCCATCCGATCAAATCTCCAAAACTGTTTTTAACCTCTAGTCCCCGGGCCGGCGTGACGATTATCGCCTCGTCACTGAGCTCCTCCACTGCTTCCTGTATCTTTGCTGGCTCTTCGACCACGTCATCATTTATCGTATCGACCGGTTTTTCATCGTTGTACTCTTCGTCCTGTTTGATGACGTCGTCGTCGCCACCCGCAAACTGTAGTGCATAAGACAACAGACACTCCAAAGCCTCGATCGTCGGTTCTTGGTTGATATTGTCGATTTGATTAAGTTCTTCTTCCATTATTTCATAGTCGATGTTATTAATGATATTTTCGAGGACTTCGTTTATAATTTCTTCTACTGTTAGAGTCGTCTCGTCTGTTTGTGTTTTAGCCATTTTGACAGAAATTAGGGAGATTTTGTGGTCAGAATTGCAAATGAGCCGATTCGGAATTTCGTCCTAGGCCGTCGCCGATAATTTAAAACAAACATAGTTTATTAGTAGCCAGCTAGTACGCCGTCATATTATTAATCGACCAGCATCAGCTGGATTTCGGGCCCGTTTATTTACACCATTGCTATTATTATTATTATTATTATTGATATACCAACTGTACTTAAGTAGAGGTTATATTGTATTATAATATTTTAACGAGGATTTATACATAGACTTTGCATTATGTACTGTTGTACTCATTTTATACTTTTATAGGTGAAATATTTTATATTCTGATCGGTACGAACAATGTGTATGTTTTTTATGTTTTTTTATGTATGTGCGAGTACATTGTCTTTCGTAATAGAAAAAATACTTTGATCTTCAATATTGGGATGATTTCTGATTAATTTGGATTTATAGTTGGTACTTTTAAAGGTCAACATTTAAAATTAAAAATTATTTTCTTCATAATCAGGAAAAACTTTTTATTGGCATCTTTTTTAATTTTATAATTTTCAATTGGCTATTATAGAGATTTTAAATTTTCTATTTTTTTTCTTAATGATTCTCTCGATTTCTCTTCGGTTTTTAAATTCGTATATAGCTACTATAGTAACAATGTAGCCATTATAACTTCTACTGTATAGGTAGTCTATAAAGAAGTCTTATTTATACAAGTTTTGCTTATATATGTAGGTAATTTGTTCTTTTTTGTAATTTTCTAATATTAATCTTAATTTTTTAAATTTTTTGTTTAACTTTCAAAGTTTGTATACCTAATATTATATGTTTTGTATTAACCACCGTTTGTGCAGGCGCCATCCTCGCTCGGTTGCTAAGTGACGCGTATAACATGACGACGGTCATGTTTGGACGTTGTTGTTTGTATCATCAACAAGATTTTACAATTTCGAAAAATGTGTATAGTTTTTTCAATCTAAGATGTAGATGTTTCGAAAATTTTGTGAAAATTTGTTTAGTTCACTATTTAAAAATGTATATTTTCATTTTGAACCCCGATATATAATATCATATATATTATAATAAATGAATCAGGCGACTTATCGATGGAATACACATATAATATATTACAATAATACAGTTTGTCTGTCCTAAATCAATCAATTCGCGATTTAAGCTTCTTTGATTTGGGACGGCAAACTTTTTACATAACCTTCAATGTCATGTACTTATTTATATAATTATACATCGTAGCTAGAGGTCATCAGTATTCCAGGCCCTTGTCGTTCCATGCTGGTACCTCCACCGTGGTTTTGTGTAATTTACAATATAATACACGCATCTCGCGGTGAGTGTGTGAGTGTGTCTATTTGAACACCAACACTTAATATAATATCTGTAGTTTTATTGAATTAAGCGTACCTATTATATAACAATGTCTAACGGGATTTTTTTTTTCAATTTAATTACACAGAAAACGTTTAATTTTTAATTAAATTATATATATTTTACGCTTTAGAAACTTTTAGTTAGTGTCGATCACATTACATATTAATAATTAAGAACGCAGAAGATTCTCGACGGTCTACATAATATGTAGTCGGCGGCTGCATACAGCAACCCTACCTGCTGCCACCCTGGGTGTCTTCCGGTCCGAGAGCCGGCTTGATCGTTCGTAATATTATATTATTATGGTATACTATATAGTGCCAGACGCCAACGTAACAGGAAAATCTTATCTGTGGAGGGGGGGGGAGTTAAAAATATCCTAGGACAATAATACCCCCTCGTATGGTACAAATTATATGAAAAAAAAAGTAAATATTTATTAAAACAAGAGTTATTTAATTTGTCAGGTTATTCAGTTGCATCTTATACCTTCACACATATTTTATAATAATTAATTCTAAATTAAAAAATTAAAATCCATAAATTGTAAACCAATTTACGAAGTATACTAGTTACAGAAGTTATAAATATCAAACAATAAATTAATTAGTTAGTCACAAACATAATATGTTGAGCATCAACCGTTATATAATAATATACCAATTGTCCAAGCTATATATAATACTTACCTATATTTTAGATTCTGAGCGGAGCGATGAATATATTGATTTTACAACGATGTGCGTTTTTTATTTTTTTTTTGTGTCTGTCATCACCTTTTAGGACAGTAAAAATGCTTCGATTTTCTTCAATAGTATCTTTTCTGATAGGAAAGTGAATCTAGTTGGTACTTTGGGTCGTCAAAAGTTAAAATTTCCCAGTTATTTTCAAAAGCGCCGTGAAAAACAAATGAAAAATTAAGGAAAAACGGGAATTTTTACAGAAAACCAATTTTCTACAAAATCGATTTTGGTTTTTGGTATAACTCTAAAAGAAATGACGGAAATGCAATTTTGACTGAATGTTTATTTAAGCATTTTCTACACACCATAGCATTTTCAAAATATTCTGACTTATTTTGAGCTGTTAACAGACATTTTCAGTTCCCAATTTTTTTTTTTTTTTCTATAAATGTCAATAAAATTTTATTTTTGTGTAAAAATTCTTGAAAATTTAATAGTAGGCTTTTAATATATATTTTCAAAGGCAGATGAACAATATTAAAAATCCGTAGTCACAATTTTTTTTTATAGGTAATCAAAGTTCAAATTTTGACAAAATACGTAAAAATGACAAAAATGCGCAATTTATTTTGAGTTAGAAATTCATAAAAATTTTTCTTTTTAAATCTAAGGTTTGAAAATGTAATACAAGATTCCTCATAAGTTTGCCTAATTTTATCAATAAAAAAATGTTTATAAGCAAGTCAAAATAAATTGTTATGAGTATTTTAAGTTCATATTTTTACAACATTGAATATTCACTCGATTTCTCATGGTGCGATTTTCTTATTTTGTTGTAATTCAAAAATGAATAACTGTAGATACTTAAAAATTTCACCGAATGTTTATATTAGCATTTTCTATACACCAAACAATTTTGAAAACATTTTGACTCTTTTTGAGCTTTTTACGGACCATTTCAAATTTCAATTTTTTTAGTTTTTTTTTATATAAATACCAATAAATTTTTATTTTTTGGGCCAAAAACCATGAAAATTGAATACAAGGCTCCTTATATATTGTTACAATAGAAATTGAAAAATATTAAAAATACATTGGCACACATTTTTTATTAGCATTTAAAGTTTTAATTTTGACAAAATTCATCAAATACTCGAAAATTATTAATCATTGTAATCAAACAATTATAAAATGTTCAGTTTTTATAACTTAGGATTGAAAATTTAAAACAAAGATTCTAATAAATAGTACATACTGTAATCAAAAAATCTGAAAAATATATAAACATAGTTATTTTTTACAGACATTTTAAGTTCAAATTTGTACGAAATTACATATTAAAATCAATTTTAACGAGTAAAAGTACATATTATGATATTTTTCCAGCATCACTAATAATTTTAGGTTAATAATTAAATAAGATGAATAATATTAATTCAACTTAGCAGCTACCGTATAATTACAATATCAATATAATTTAAAATATCCTAGACTGACATACAGTCTTTGTTCAGAATTGTTTTTCGTATACAATGATATTATATCATTGAATTCAAATTTAATACCATCCATTATACAGTGACCTACTTGTCACCTACTGTACAGTGGAGCAACATCTACTTGACCCCCTTTTTTGATTATTAAACTATTGTAGGTAAAAAATGTTATTTCGCTCGGTCAAAAACTTTAAAATTGATTATCTGCAAGGTTCCCCATAAGTTGTTATTGGTGAAAATTAAAAAAAGTCGATTGTAAATCCATATTTTATTGAATGTCTGAAGTTAGAATTTTGATAAAATTCGTCAATATCACAAAAATATTTTGAGTTAAAAAAACATTCTATTTATATCTAAAATTTTAGTAATTTATTACAAGATTCCTGTAATTAACCTAACCTGATAAAAGTTTCCTGGGAAGTCAAATTAATTTTTTTATGAACGTTTTATGTCCAAATTATTTTGATATTGGACCACCTGTAGTACCTAAACAAGGATTTCTCATGAAATGATTTTATTATTT